>CM019167.2:72670983-72753233 GCA_009739505.2 Apolygus lucorum | reverse complement strand
GGTCGAAATTTCCAGATTCAAAAGTGTAGTGATAGAAAAGATTGTAAAGTGGTTGAAATTGGTATTTTCTTTGATTCTATAGGGAGGTATGTAACCACAGAATATAACGACCGAAATCGTACCTTTATTTATATGAATTTCTGATGGTAACGTTTCGCATGCTTCGTCGTTATTGTGTGATTTCACCACCCCGAAAAAATCAATACGACGGCCAAAGGAACGATTTCCATCACTATAAAAATGATTTCCGAACTCAAGAGAGGGGTGAATGGCAAAAAGGGACAGTCCAAGAATCGAATGGCAACTGAGTATCTGGAGGTCGACAACACTCATATATATATAAAGCAAGGCGCGTTTAAGGGAGGACCGCCCATGAAGCCAACATGGATGTGTCATTACCAATCCTACATAATATTACTGGGCCTAATGTACCGCCTCGAACTAACACCTCTGGCTCCGGGAGAAAAAGCCTGTTAAACAAGGGACACGCAGGAAATCCTGTCAGTAGTTTTGGACAAATAGTTGGCAGTCAAGCGAGGATACGATGGGAGGGGTATAGTAAGACATCTTCAAACATTTTTTTGGTAACTATCAAAAACTATAAAGCTTCGTGTGCACCACTTTCGACTAAATCCCTGCTTCGTATGGTAGACAATCTCCAATATATGTTAATATTGATTCAAAGAAGAATCGGCGGAGTCAGAAGGTAGCATCCACTCCAATGCAATAGGCAAGCAATCCCAATTCGATATGAACCCATTAATAATTGTGAATTTATATGATTTTCAAACTGACCAATTTCCCGTAATAAAAAACAGTTAAAGAAAATAAAATATTTGACAACAAATAGTTTTTAGATTCAGTCTTCAGTGCTTGACACCCATCACGAGCTTCTTGCTCCTTTACTACGAAGCATTCTATATCAACTCCCCCTGAGGCCCCATCTTCAAGGTCAAATCTCAGCTCAGCCTCCTCCAATACAGGTACTTTGGCTCCTGACACAGCATGTAGACAAAAGCAGCCTGCAGACCTCAAGTGAGCACCACAACGACGCATTATGTCAGCATTCACAATCGTTCTCGATGGACCAGTATATTTAGTTAGGTACTAAATTACAAGGCTCCACATTGACTCTCCCCTGCTAAAATGTCAGAGACATTACGGAAGACATCTTGTTAGCAATGTTATTATTTCTTGTATGTTCGTGAACGAGAGAATACGACAGTACTCACCACTGGATTCACTTTAGGTGCACCAGTCGGGTTAGGACCCTTCAGGCCGACTGGTTGGCATTTCCCGACGCTTGTTGATTGGCATTGGCTCTTTGTTGTCTCCCACACATTGGACAATTTCAAAATACATGGTCTGGAGAATCAAAATGCCAGCACAATCTCAGCCCAGGTGCTGGTAGCGTGACTTGTGTGAAGCTGGCCTGTTTGTTCCTCTAGTATCTCATCAATTGTAGCACATATGATAGAGGTTGCCTTACCCACAACCTGCATATGCAATGTGAGAACTAGTGCATCTGACAAACCAGTTTTGCTTGCTAGCGGGCCCTCTCATTTGTGACCCATTCCCGAAGTTTGGGATCTTGTAGGCCTTTGAAAAAATAACTGGCAACCTCAGCATCCCTCTTGGAATCCAGCTCAGCCTTCCGTGCCAGTTTCTTGACTCCTTGAAGGTAAGTTGCTATGGTCCTCAGATGGTAACTGTTATCTGTTTTGGAGCGACCCAGAGATTGGTTGCTTCTCCCATAAAGATCTTCCATAACCATCTCTGCAAACAGGGCCAATTGCATAATCGGGAGGAGAAACTACACCTGCTACTGCTTCAAATTTGAGCTACGGAAGGGACTTTCCGAAGATTTGGGAATCGCCACTGGAAATCTGAAAAATCTGGAAGTGCGACAACCAAGCGGGACAAAACTTGGTAAAAACCCCAATTGTGAACTCTAATAGCTCTAAATCGAAGCTCATCTTGCTTCGAGAGCATTCACCGGAAGACATAATTAGAGCGAAAAGTCAGCTTCGAGGTGGTGAATGGAGACGTTTAAGCTGGCCACACACACATGCGGTACCCTCCAAATTGCGATGCTCAGCATAAAATCAAAAATTGAAACACATAGTTGCTTTGCTCGCTATTTGGCGAACTGCGAGCACCTTGGCACAGACTCTCGTCTCAGATACGGCGATGATGGGTGGTATTCTCGAATTAAAACAGACAAGATGACCTTTCCCCACAACAACAAATTTAACATACAAGATGACCTTTCCCACAATAACAAATTTAACATTCTATAATAAGTAAAGATCTTAATTACTAGTAAATTATGGTCTTTATTTAATTTTAATATTTGTTCCAAGTAGCTGGGGACTTAATAGTTATTGTACAGAAAACGAGAAATACTCCAATTTTCCTTGATTGAAGTATACATTTAAAAGCAAGAAAAATGAAAAAAAACTTTATTGAACATTGTAGAAGGAATGAAGGTGGACAAGGACTCCAGTAGTTGTCGAAACGCAATGGATTTGCCAAAAGTTCAAATTGAGTTGCCAAAAGTTTGCCAACAATTTTTATTATTTTTATTATTAAACATCAGAGGGACAGACCTACAGTTGTCCGAGGAAGCCTTACGGCAAATTCGAAAACTTCTGCCAAATGTCCTTCGGCGATGTTCGCTTCACGAGTAGTTGTTAGGTAAATTGTTATAATCAGATTTTATGACTCGGTCGCATGATTTCCATCCATGATTTGAGTTTTGAATGACATCTGATATTTGTTGAAACTATTGAAAATATATTCTTGTAAATATAATCTTGTTTGCATTTTGAGTGGGTGAAAAAAAAATTCAAATCTAATTGCACCGTTCGAAAGAGGGAAACAAAGAAGGGAACCGCATGAATCTTGAAAATTTCGTCAAAATCGGATGAGAAATGTAGAAGTTATGGCTGCTACAAGGGATTCGCGTTTGTACACGCGCAGCAGCTATCAGTCCGGGGAAAATGATTTTAATATGAGACCTACACGATAACCCGCACAATCCTGAAAATTTCATCGAATCGGACAATAACTTGGTATAGTTATTCCCGTTACAACGATTTCATAACAGACAGACAGACACGGAACCAAAGTTGTTCAGGAAGGTCTGAAACGTAAAAGCGAGTGGAAATTTTGATTTTGAAGAACTTTCTTTTCAACCTCGAAAAGTGAAAACAGCTTCCGCTACCCTGGTAGAATCGGAAGCAATAGGAATTTATCATTAAACTTCATTTCATATCACTTTTCAAGGTACCCACCACCCCCCCCCCCCCCTTAAACTGCAAAATTCGAAATTCCGCTGACGTGGTGCACAGCTCAAATTTTGAGCACGGGGGGGGGGGGGGGAGTCCATTATTTCTTGCCTAAAATACCAAATAAATTAGATCGAGTGAAACATTTTTATCGCTTACCAACTGGTTTAAATTGACCTAATGCTTATCCAATGGGACGTCTCCTGGAATGCATGCATACTTAACAATATGTTTTGCCTTTTATCTCGCAAAGCAGAAACATTTGTCTACAGCATTCGCCATAACTGAGACGAGACCCACGCTCGGCGAATCACGCATGTCTATGCCAATGTAGGCCTGCTACTTGTGGCGATTGTGTCGATGACCACAGAGGTAGCGTCCCGGCTTACTCGTGGCGGTTGTGACGATTGTGGCGACACACCAGTTGTAAGCGGGATTTGCGTTCGACAGGGTTAAGGTTTCGATCCGCGGCGTAGTTGGTAGCAGCACGAGGTTGTGACGCCACGTGCCGATCCCAAGTTCACCGAATGACACAAAACCTAACGTGGCGAGCTCAGGTTGGAAAGGGGAAGACAAACAAATATCGAAACAATAGTTAAATTTACAAGGGGTAGCGTGTGGTATCTACCTGTGACGAGGCGGTGAAGCGGCCAGTCGGATTCCTCGGGATGATGCAATCTGAAATGTTAGCCTTAAGGGCGTCCTACTGAGAAAATGGCGTCCGCCAAATGCGACGCTGCCGAAGGGGCCTACGAAGGTGTCTGAGGGACGCCTCGGAAAAGATGGCGGAGTGTGACGCATCACCAAGCTCCGGTTTTCACACTGAGGAACCAGGTAAAATGAGAAAAGATATTCAAATGCAGATTTACAACAATAAAAGGTAAGTTTATTAAATATGCATATGGTTTTCTGACTAGGCACACCGAAGGGTGTGTCGAAAAGAAGCCTGATGGGCGCAACAACACAAGTAAGTATGGCACAAGATTAAATGTTCAATAGGATAGATTTGCAGATAATATTTCAAATGTACAAATTAATAACTCCAATTTGACTTTGTGTTTCAGGTTTCCAGAGTATATCAGTTCAACGTTCCAGGTTTTCAACAAAGATGAGTATGGTAAGTATAGGTTAACTTTGTGTTGCAGGTAAGGATTTAGCATTAAGTTACAACTTTCAATATTACGACTTTTGTCCAACTGTTTCAGAATTACTTCTACGCACTGTCCTAACTGCATTGGCCAATGGTTTAAAGGTAAGTTATAGTTTTCACTCACACGTGTCAGGGCCCTGAGGTATCCTTCCAGGTGTGATGTGGCGGTTGTGGTGGTTGTGGCGACGGACGTCCAGTGAATCCAAGGGTTCTTCAACCGGATCAATTCGGCGCGAGACGGCAATTTCGATGGTCAGGGATCTTACGAAAAAGCGTCTTGAAAGTATTTGGGGGGGCGGTTTTGACTCTAGCAGGCTCAAGTTCACGGGCAGCGGGGCTCACGGTGACTCTTACTGAATATCTAAGGGGGTCTGCCTGTGGAGGGGGCTGCTCGTTGGTTTTGTTCTGGATGGTCCCCCTCCGCTCCCTCGACGGACGGGCGCCTTCCAGGTGGAGACTTCTGATTGGCTCCCCCCCCGCCGAGGGAGGGACGCTCTGGCTGGAGACGGCGTCTTCATGTTGAGGGGGGGGTGACGTCACCTTTTGAGCTGACCACGGATCCGAATCTGACAATCATCGCCGCGGGTGGCTATGACAAATTCGGATCGGAAGGGAGTTAACGAATTAACCCAGTCTCTTCACTGGAAAGGTTCCCCAGTGAGTGGAGACTCACATCCCCCTTCCCTCCGGGAGCCAGCGTTGTCAAAGACGACGCTGGGTATTCCCAGAGGAGCCAAGGGACGCGCCTTCCTTATGGCCAGCTCGTAGGCGTGGCGACGACACCCGCGACAGTTGGCTGGGTCGCGCTGTGCCCGATGGTCCTCGGGGCACTCCGGCAGCGGTCGTCCCTGGCGATGGAAATTCTTGAGGCGTTGCCAGAACTCCTTACATCCCGGGCACCGGAAGACGAAGAGTTGTGGTACCTTCTTGGTGCAGACGGGACATTGACGCTTTCGGCTTATTCGCAGAACGATCCTCGGGTGAGCCGGAGGCGGGATCGTTTTGGATGGTTCTGCTTCCTCTTCGCTGGATGTCGTGGGAGAGCGCCCGGGTGTTGGTGGTACGTCCCGGGTGGGGGATTCTTCATAGGAGCTAACTCTCCCACGAGCGCGCCGGGGTGGTCGAGGCGTCGTTGG
Source organism: Apolygus lucorum (assembly GCA_009739505.2). NCBI lineage: Eukaryota > Metazoa > Arthropoda > Insecta > Hemiptera > Miridae > Apolygus > Apolygus lucorum. The sequence goes on along the minus strand of CM019167.2, from coordinate 72,747,657 downwards.
CGGCGAATGTAAGGGTGTCAAGGCCACGTACGGGTTGAGCTGCGGATTCTTGACGTCAACGGCCTGAGGCGATGGTGACGGGGCGGGGGACGAAGCGGGGGGCGGAGCCGGGGAGCGAGCCAACTTCTCCTCAGCCTCCGCAGACCTCGCCGCAGGTGCCTCTGCAGATAACTGGTTGATTGCCTCAGGTGTAGCGGTCTTCGCCGCAGGTGGCTCCACTACCACCTGTGCGTTGGCTGCCTTGGACTCCGCCACAGCTGCGTCCCGTTGCTGGATCAGTTGTTGTCGATCCAGCAGCCACTTGGTTTGGCGGTCCAGCAACGCATCCCGCTCCTGCACGATCCTCTGGTAGATGGGAATCCACCTGTGTATCTGGAGGATCGTGAGGAGCGCCGAATTCCCGGAAGTGTGGCGGCTGGTCGGGGTATCGCCACACATCGTGAACCGCACGAAGTTTGAGAGAGTCTCGAGCACGTCGTAGGGGTCGTCGGGTGGCGCGGGCGTGTTTACGTGTCCCGGCGACTGGTCTCGAAGGCCGGCGACAAACCTTTCTGTTCGCCTCCTCATTAATTCCACCATGGGGTCCGGTGACTGGGGACCCCCGTCCACTATCCACTCATCTAGCGGTTCTTGTGCCATCCTACAACAGACAAATAAACGCCCTACTGTAACATCCTGCCTAGGAAAAGTGACTCAGGAATTGATCTCATTTTACTTCACACAAACGATTCTGGCCTTGTTAGGAAGGTAGCAGAAGTAACGGTTCGGCTTGGTCTGAAGGACCTAAGTGAAGTTTGTCGGTCTGAAGGACCCAATTGAAATTGGTTGGTCTGAGGGACCCAAGCTAAACTTGTTGGTCTGAAGGACCATGTGTCGAGGTCGTGGTCAGTCTTTCCTAGTAGTCAGTCAGTTTGTCTTTCGGCCTAAGTGGAGTTGCTTATAATTTACGGAAGGGTCACGCTGGCGGAACGAATATGGAGTGGTTCCGGTCGGCGCTTCTCCTCTGGGTCTTTTCGGAGGTAGACCTTCAGGTGTCGACGGCTCTTCAGCTTTGCGCACCACTGGTTCCTGGTGGGGGTTGTTGCTGTGGCGGTCGTGCTCGCTGTGGCGATCGTGCTCGCTGTGGCGATCGTGTTCGCTGTGGCGATCGTGCTCGCTGTGGCGATCGTGTTTGCTGTGGCGATCGTGCTCGCTGTGGTGATCGTGCTCGCTGTGGTGATCGTGCTCGCTGTGGCGAGTTTCCTCGGGGTGGTTGACCGGGTGTTGTGAGTTTCCCGCTGAATTCTCGGCTGATTTTTCCAAAGGGTAGCTGACGCTTTTATCTTCTTCACTGATCGAGGAGCGATCTGAGTGTCGATCCGTGTCCTCGAGGTGAGTCGGTTGTGGCGAAGCAGTCCCTTGGTTTGACTGTTCCGAAAACGGTGTAGTGGGAGCGTTCTCGTGAGATCCGGTCGGCACATCGCCACATTCCATCATGGCCGGGTTTTGAGACGGCCATCGCAACTCCTCATCAGAGTCCTCCATTTTTTCTTCCTGTGTCCCCGTTTCCGGTTCGTGGCTGTTCCTGATTGTGTCTATTTCCTGGGTTTGATTGGATTTGGTGTGGTCCAGGAAAGTATCGTCCGGTACACCCAGCACAAAGGCCGGTTTGAGGCGGTTAATGTGTACTACCTGACGTTTTATGTCGGGTGAGTCCCTGATTTCATAAGTAACATTCGAGTGTTTTTTCAGCACCGTCCACGGTCCACTCCATGGACTCCAGAATTTTTTAACGACCCCTGGGGGCGGCTGCATGTCTTTCAGGTACACCATGTCCCCTGCCTCAAAAGAGCGCAGAGAGCGGCGGGCGTTGATTGCTTCCGTCCGTTTCTTCCAGGCTTCGTGTAGGCATTGTGTCGTGGCGTCATGGGCCATTCGGAGATTCTTCAACAAGGAGGATTCAGGTAAAGGTGTTCGAAGTCCTTGAAAGGTGTCGTTCGGGAGACGTATTTCTCTCCCAAAGGTAAGAAAATTTGGAGTAAATCCAGTACTCTTATGTGGGCTGGATCGGTACGCTGCGAGTGCTACGGGCAACATGGTTTCCCAGTCCTTAGTTTTTTTGGTAATTTTCGCCAAAATATTGGTCAAGGTTCGGTGAAAACGCTCGCACACTCCGTTTCCTTCTGGGTGGTACGCGGTCGTAAAGATCTGCCGTATTCCCCATTGGGCACAAAGCTCGCGTGTCGATCCGGCGGTGAAGGCGGTTCCGCGGTCCGAAACAAGTCTCTCGGGTACACCGTGTCTCGGTATAAACTCCTTTGCTAAAATTTGCGCGACAGTTGAGGCGGTACAATTGGTGGTAACGTATGCTTCAGCATATTTGGTAAAATGGTCGATCACGGTAAGAAGATATTTGGATTTTCCATTTGTCACGATGGGCCCCACGAAATCGATGCCGACGATGTGTCCGGGTCTCTCAGGGAGGAGCGGCTTCTGGATCGGGCTTTTCAGATTCGTCGGAGTGTTGCGACGTAAACATGTTTCGCAACGTTGCACCTGTTCTTTGACGTCTCTCGATAGTCCGGGCCAGTTTCCGAGTCGCCTCACCACCTTTTCCGTCACGTCGACTCCGGGGTGTCCTGCCCACTCATTCTTATGGCATCTGTCAATCAACCATTCACGAAGTGAACTAGGGATGAGGGGTACCCATTCGTGTCGACCATCGTGTCGTACTCTCATTTCCCATACTCCGTTGGCTTTGCGCAATCCCTCCTTCCCGCGACTTAAAACCATCGATTGGACCCAATCATCGAGATCTTGTGCTGCGATCATTAGTTCGCGCGGGAAATCGAGATTCACAACGGCTATGTCCATTCGACTCAATCCGTCCGCATGCTTCATCTGAGTTCCGGGTCTGTATCGGGGAACGAAGTCGTATTCAGCGAGCCTTAGAACCCACCTCCCGATTCGTGATGTCGGGTCGCGGAGGTGCATCGCGGCCGTGAGTGCCATGTGATCCGTTTGAAGTTCAAAGGTCTGACCTAAGAGGTATTCTTGAAAATGGCGGACCGCCCACACAACAGCGAGTAACTCTCTCTCCGTGACGGAATACCTGGTTTCGGCCGGATTGAGTTTTCGACTCGCATATGCTACGGGCCTCTCTTCCCCTTCGAAGTTCTGCGAAAGGACAGCCCCCAAAGCGGAGCCGGAAGCGTCGGTGGCCAACACAAAGGGTTTATTCAGGTCAGGAAAGGCGAGTACGGGTTCCTCGGTCAACTTGACCTTGAGTTCGTCGAACGCTTGTTGTTGTTTACTTGTCCACTCGAAGGGTCGGTTCTTCTGGAGGAGGTCGGTCAAGGGCACCGAGAGCTCCGAGTATCGAGGTATGAACCTCCGGTAAAACCCAGCCAGCCCCAAAAACGACTGCAGTTTCAACGCCGAGGTAGGTACGGGAAATTCCTTAATGGCCTTGACCTTCTCGGGCTCGGTAAGGATTCCTTCAGGCGTGATGCGGTGACCTAGAAAGCGAACTTCGTTTTTCAAAAACTCGCACTTCGACAAGTTCACTTGAAGACGGGCCTCGGTTAATCGATCGAAAACTTGAGTCAATTTCTGGAGGTGTTCCTCTCGAGTGGCGGAGAATACTATGATGTCATCCAGGTAAACGAGACAATGATCTCCGAGGATTCCATCGAGGGCATCATTCATGACTCGCTGAAATGTAGCGGGCGCATTCTTCAGTCCAAACGGCATCTTTTCGTAATGAAAATGACGTCCTAACACGGAAAAGGCCGTTTTCTCCCTTGACTCGGGGTGAACTGGTATCTGGTGATAACCCGATATTAAGTCGATGGTTGTGAACCATTTACACTGACCTAACATCGCAAGGGTCTCCTGTAAACGGGGAAGAGGATAAGCGTCTCCTTTGGTGATTTTATTGAGCTGTCGGAAATCCGTGCAAAATCGCCAAAGCTGCTTTTCTCCCGGCGGCGTCTTCTTTTTGACGAGTAGTACAGGCGCACACCATGGGCTAGTAGACGGGCTAATTACCCCATTTGACAGCATATCCTTGATTTGAGTTTCAACGACGTCGCGGAGGGCGTGAGGAACCGGGTAGGGTTTTTGTTGTGTAACGGTGGGTTGAGTCGTAACTATCTCGTGGGATACATTCAATCGACATCCCTCCCCCGTAGGTGGCTTAAATAAGTCCCGGAATTTACGCAACAATTCCCTAGTTGGTTCCGCGTCCGAAGTTGTGAGATGTCGTAGTTTCTCTTGCAAGGTCGCGTCGAACTCGGGTAACGGGGCTTCCCATTGGTCGGTCGGTAGCTCCCCCCACTCCTCTTCTTCTAGACCGTCTGGCGTGGCGTTGAGACATACTTCTTTTTCATAGTTTTGAATCGGGGGAATAATAGAACAAATCTCGGCGCAGGCCTTTTCTTCTCTAAGGGATACGTTAGAACTCGTTTCATTAGGGGTATCGACTATATCGGGATATGGTTCAACATATGGGTCGATTGTGGCGAACTGGGTCGGGTTGTGCCGATCCGCTGTGTCGAACTGTGTCGCACTGTGCCGATCCACCGTGTCGAACTGTGTCGCGTTGTGACGATCCTCTGTGGCGAACTGTGTCGCACTGTGTTGATCCCAGCGATCGACATAAGTCCGATGGTAGTTGTGGAGCATCCGATCGAGGCATTTTTCGAGGGAGGTTTTCTCATCAGAGTCCGGTGCGGGGTCCGTGCTGTCGCTTGCGTCGTCAACTTCCCGGAATTCGGTCGGTGTAGTGGGGGTTGCACAACGTCGTGAAATTGGTGTGCTGAAATGTACTTTCGGAGGAAGTGGAAGGTTTTGGGCCGGATCCTTCGTCAAGTTTTTGTAGTGGGGTGTATCGTCGTACCGCTCAACGGGTGTATCGATAGGGACAGAGACACCCCTGAACTGCCGATTCCAAAACTTCAGGCTTCCGGCGCCATCTTGATTTGTGGCGAAATTTGCCCGCACCTCCGAAGCGTCGTCCGGTTTTTCGTAATCCACGCACGATAGTTTTTGCGTGGCGGAGGCAGTTGTTGCCGCCGAAGGGGTGCTAGGGAGAGGAGCGTTGTGATCATGACTTTCATTTTGATCCACAAACGTCCCAGATTCCCGCCCCTCGGGCCGCAACACCACCCCCACGCTGTAGATTTCCTCGGGTGTGTCGACCGGCGTATATGGGCGGATGACGCCTTTAGGGGTGCGGAATTTCATTTCCGGTCCCGTTGTAAATGTGATGGGCACCCTCCGAAGTACGTCGAGCCCCAAAAGATCAAGCGTAGCGCTTCTCCTTGCGAATACTAAAAATGTGTGCTCAAATACACATTCGCCGATCCTCGTGACGACGCGTTGTTCCCCGGAGAAATGTAGGGGCATTCCATCAGCTCCCCACGCGATCGCTCGGGTTGGGAGAATTGGAATCCCCTTTACGGGTGTTGAAAGTACCGAAAGCGTAGCTCCGGTGTCCAGGGTCATCTCTCGTTCCTCCGGGCCCAGTCCCACGGTGATTTTCATAGTCCGTGACATTGGAGCTTCCACGGCGGGAACATGTGCCTCCTCGATTGGCTTCTTGTAACGGGCGACCTCCATTGAATGTGCCGGCGCCATGACAGGTTGCGACACGGGGAGGAGACGCTTCTTCTTGTAACAATCCTCCTCCAGATGTTCTCGGACGCCACAGAAGTCACAAAATATGGTCTTGTTCGGGCTGAATGGGCAACTTACGGGGAAATGTGTTTTGTCCGCGCAAAACATACACGGATATCGTGGGGTTGGTTTCTCGGCGCTTCGGCGCTCGCTGGGTTTATCTTGGCGGTGGTCCTCCTCCCTGTGTCGATTGTGACGCTGTAGGGGTTCGTCTTTTCGCGGGCATCGGGCAGCGAAATGTTCAGGACTTCCGCAGTTGTAACATCGGCGGTCGTTGGTAATGGCCGCCAAGTCCCAACGTTCGTCTGTGTCGATTGTGTCGTCTAGGGTCTCCTCCAATTCCTCCGCCTTGCTCAGCGCGTCCTGGATCGATCTGGGGCGATTTGTGATGAGCAGTGCGCTCATGTTTTTGCTGACACCACGTATGAAAGCGCTCAGGGTTTTTCTTTCTACCCAGTCGTGGCGTTCGTGACGTCGGAGTTGTCCTCCTTCTTCCATGACGGCACACCGGGCGAGGCTGCGGACTCGGTCGGCAAATTGGCGGAGCGTTTCTGTGGCGTTCCGCTTGACTGTCCACAGGAGTGCGGCGGCGTGTTGTGGATTTTCCTTCTGGAACCACTTGATCATGTCATCACGGACGATCTCGTAGACGTTGTCTACGTCGAGCGTGTCATCCCGATCGATAAGGAATTGCTTAGCGGTTCCCCGCGCTTTTGTGCGGAGTAAACGGTATCGTTGTCGCGAGGTCAAACCCGTGGTCACCATATCAAAATTCGCAAAAAACGACACAACACTTAATGCACCGGTCGCGTCTGGGTCCCACGACTCTACTTCGAGGAATACCGAGCGCGGTATGTCCTCCCTATCTGCTTCATGTGTTACGTTATTGTATCGCTGAAGGAGAATGTTCATCTCCTTCATTGTCTGAGTCATTGTTTCTACAGCTTCCGTGCCGGAGGACGATTGGGTTTCGGTCCCCCTGTCGCTAGGTGTCGGGTTATTGAGGAACATGGTAGCGATTTGTACTAACTACCACCTAGGCACGAAGAAGTCTGTCGGCGTGAATCGGTCTAAGTCGAGAAAAATACAACTACGAGAAGAGACGTCTTCTCGCGTCGTTTCGTGCGGAAGGCTGCTTCTAATGTCACTTTTCCTGTATAATAAATGGATGTACAGCCTACCTATTTTTATTTTTACCTGTCTCAGTGTGTTTTATTTTCAAGGTTTGTTTCGATAGACTCTAAATTTAGAACTGAGCTCGTGTCGAACGGCCTACGAGTTTGAGTGGGTTCGTGTGAGGCTTACTCACACCGGGATCCACTCCGCTGCCACCAAATTTGTAGGCCTGCTACTTGTGGCGATTGTGTCGATGACCACAGAGGTAGCGTCCCGGCTTACTCGTGGCGGTTGTGACGATTGTGGCGACACACCAGTTGTAAGCGGGATTTGCGTTCGACAGGGTTAAGGTTTCGATCCGCGGCGTAGTTGGTAGCAGCACGAGGTTGTGACGCCACGTGCCGATCCCAAGTTCACCGAATGACACAAAACCTAACGTGGCGAGCTCAGGTTGGAAAGGGGAAGACAAACAAATATCGAAACAATAGTTAAATTTACAAGGGGTAGCGTGTGGTATCTACCTGTGACGAGGCGGTGAAGCGGCCAGTCGGATTCCTCGGGATGATGCAATCTGAAATGTTAGCCTTAAGGGCGTCCTACTGAGAAAATGGCGTCCGCCAAATGCGACGCTGCCGAAGGGGCCTACGAAGGTGTCTGAGGGACGCCTCGGAAAAGATGGCGGAGTGTGACGCGTCACCAAGCTCCGGTTTTCACACTGAGGAACCAGGTAAAATGAGAAAAGATATTCAAATGCAGATTTACAACAATAAAAGGTAAGTTTATTAAATATGCATATGGTTTTCTGACTAGGCACACCGAAGGGTGTGTCGAAAAGAAGCCTGATGGGCGCAACAACACAAGTAAGTATGGCACAAGATTAAATGTTCAATAGGATAGATTTGCAGATAATATTTCAAATGTACAAATTAATAACTCCAATTTGACTTTGTGTTTCAGGTTTCCAGAGTATATCAGTTCAACGTTCCAGGTTTTCAACAAAGATGAGTATGGTAAGTATAGGTTAACTTTGTGTTGCAGGTAAGGATTTAGCATTAAGTTACAACTTTCAATATTACGACTTTTGTCCAACTGTTTCAGAATTACTTCTACGCACTGTCCTAACTGCATTGGCCAATGGTTTAAAGGTAAGTTATAGTTTTCACTCACACGTGTCAGGGCCCTGAGGTATCCTTCCAGGTGTGATGTGGCGGTTGTGGTGGTTGTGGCGACGGACGTCCAGTGAATCCAAGGGTTCTTCAACCGGATCAATTCGGCGCGAGACGGCAATTTCGATGGTCAGGGATCTTACGAAAAAGCGTCTTGAAAGTATTTGGGGGGGCGGTTTTGACTCTAGCAGGCTCAAGTTCACGGGCAGCGGGGCTCACGGTGACTCTTACTGAATATCTAAGGGGGTCTGCCTGTGGAGGGGGCTGCTCGTTGGTTTTGTTCTGGATGGTCCCCCTCCGCTCCCTCGACGGACGGGCGCCTTCCAGGTGGAGACTTCTGATTGGCTCCCCCCCCGCCGAGGGAGGGACGCTCTGGCTGGAGACGGCGTCTTCATGTTGAGGGGGGGGTGACGTCACCTTTTGAGCTGACCAAGGATCCGAATCTGACAATCATCGCCGCGGGTGGCTATGACAAATTCGGATCGGAAGGGAGTTAACGAATTAACCCAGTCTCTTCACTGGAAAGGTTCCCCAGTGAGTGGAGACTCACACCAAGGTGCTCGCGGTTTGCCAAATAGCGAGCAAAGCAACTAGTGTTTGCCAAACATTCGCTATTTGGAGTATACCGCAAGTGTGTGCCCAGTTTTGGGTTATTATTTTCAATAATGAACCTTTGGAATCGACCAAGAAAACAATTTTTTTTAACACCCCCTCAAAATTTGATGGTTTACGTTTCAAGGTACGTAGAATCCAAAAATCGAATAAAACGCTGCAAATTATTACACAATGGTTTATTATTTTTTATTTTTCTATATAGATCACTCGTCTGCGTAGCCACCAACCATCCAACATGAAGAAAAACATCGATCGCATTTCGGTCAGCTTTAATTTGAACGGAGATTAGGCCTCTTTTGCGATTCACACTCGTGTTTCTGATTTATCGTACGTAAAACCCTAAAATTCTCGTAGGGAGCGAACGGTTTGGCCTACAGAGTTCCACGTGGTATCAAAAAATTCTAAAAATTCTATAGAATCATAAATTGAAGGAAAAACAATACCTTTATATCGACATTTTTTGAGTTAAGGCGTTTTCAAAATTCATTTTGGAACCCTTAGAAGTGACCTACATCAACCAAAATCTTCGGGGCACAACTAGACCCCAAATGGAGCCTACATACCAAATTTCATCAAAATCGGTCAATGCTAAGTGGCAAAAGTGCCGCGTACGGCGTACGGCGGACGGACGGCCAAATTTTGGTTTATTATTTTCAATAATGAACCTTTGGAATCGACCAAGAAAAAAAAAATTTTAACACCCCCTCAAAATTTGATGGTTTACGTTTCAAGGTACGTAGAATCCAAAAATCGAATAAAAATTTGGCCGTCCGTCCGCCGTACGCGGCACTTTTGCCACTTAGCATTGACCGATTTTGATGAAATTTGGTATGTAGGCTCCATTTGGGGTCTAGTTGTGCCCCGAAGCTTTTGGTTGATGTAGGTCACTTCTAAGGGTTCCAAAATCAATTTTGAAATTTTGAAAACGCCCTAACTCAAAAAATTTTGATATAAAGGTATTGTTTTTCCTTCAATTTAAGATTCTATACAATTTTTAGAATTTTTTGAGACCACGCGGAGCTCTGTAGGACAAACCGTTCGCTCCCTACGAAAATTTAAGGGTTTATAATGAAATATATATATATATATATATATATATAAATCAAAACACGATTGTGAATCGCAAAAGAGGCCTAATCTCCGTTCAAATTAGAGCTGACCAAAATGGTTGGTGATTTTGATTTTTTTTTTTGCTTCTTTTTTTTTCATATTGGATGGTTGGTGATTTTGTAGACGAGTGATCTATATAGAAAAATAATAAACCATTGTGTGATAATTTGCAGCGTTTTATTCGATTTTTGGATTCTACGTACCTTGAAACGTAAACCATCAAATTTTGAGGGGGTGTTAAACATTTTTTTTCTTGGTCGATTCCAAAGGTTCATTATTGAAAATAATAAACCAAAATTTGGCCGTCCGTCCGCGGCACTTTTGCCACTTAGCATTGACCGATTTTGATGAAATTTGGTATGTAATTTGGTAGGTCACTTCTAAGGGTTCCAAAATGAATTTTGAAATCGCCCTAACTCAAAAAATTTTGATATAAAGGTATTGTTTTTCCTTCAATTTAAGATTCTATAGAATTTTTAGAGACCACGCGGAGCTCTGTAGGACAAACCGTTCGCTCGCTACGAGAATTCAAGGGTTTTACGTACGATAAATCAGAAACACGAGTGTGAATCGCAAAAGAGGCTCAATCCGTTCAAATTTTAGATGACCGAAATGCGATCGATGTTTTTCTTCATGTTGGATGATTGGTTGCTTTGCAGACGAGGGATCTATAGAGAAAAATAATAAACCATTGTGTAATAATTTGCAGCGTTATTGTTTCCAATCACCACCTCGAAAGATAGCTGACCACGACAACTTTTCGCTGGATGTCTTCTGGTGAAATGCTCTCAAAACGATATGAGTTTCGATTTAGAGCTCACAACTGGGGTTTTCACCAGGTTTTGTGCCACTTGGTTGTCGCACATGAGTTCCAGAGTTCCTGTGGCGACTCCCAAATCTTTGGAAAGTCCCTCAAGGTACAGAGCCTCTTCTACTGCGCCCGACAGTGCCATATTAGGCTTCGGCCCTTGTCAAAGCCATTTTTGGCTGTTTTCTTGATTCCTAGGAGACGGCAGCTCATAGATTATACAATCAGCCCTGTTTGCGTCAGCTCGCCCATATTGTGGGTCTTTTACAAGTCAGGACCAAATATTTTGTGTCTAGTTAGTAGCGTAACAAATGTTTTCCCGCTTACTGGTGATCTTTTCTGTAGCACTTGAGCTTGAAAGTAGCTGACGTTCTGGCTGATGTCGGATTTCCTGTTGAAACTTCCAGGTACATCAACGTGCCAATAAATTACTAATACGGCTAATTTTTTTATTTATTTTTAATCGAAAGTAGACCTCATCCTGACAATTTTTACACCAGCCGTTCTCTTTTTGGATGAGTAGATCTTTTTCTATGATTTTTCTAAGTTTCGAATATTTATGACGTCACGCGCCACTCCCTCCTGGGCGGGACGGGGGGTCCCGGGGAGTCCACTATGACGAAAGTGGGGGAGCCCACTATGACGAAACTTTGAAAAACTATAGAAAAGGGTCTTATCACGCTAAAAGGTCGGGGTTGGTGTCAAAATTCACAGAATGAGGTCTAGTTTAGATTAAAAATAACAATAAACAGTTTTTCCGACCTATGAGCACACCCCATTGACTCCTTTGCCATCTGCCTTTTCCAGGACTAGGTTTGTCTCGATCAGATAGTTTGTCTCGATATTAACCATTGTAAGAAGATACCCCAGTTCTGTTACGACAACTAGGAAAGTTTGCTGGTATTTTAGTTTTGTAGGTAATGAAAGGGAGAAATCACATCGTCTATATGGTACATATTTTTACTTTGAACAGAAATAAGTAGCACCAATACGCAGAATAAATTCGGTAAATACACATAAAATACATTTTTAAAAAGATTGTTCAATTTTGAAGCCATCAAAAAAATTACATTCCAATTCGTCCAACAATAATCGTTCTAACTGAAAAAATTACGTTTCTCAGTGGGGAGTTAAACATGGGCTTCGGGAGAAGGAGACAACAGGCTAGCGCCTTAAAACCACACGAATGTGTCAAAAATTGTCGCAAGTCATGTATCTCTATTTACCTATAAATTAAAAACTAAAAATACAGAAAAATAATAATATTCTATAAAAAATAAATTCAAGTACATATAGGTGTACCTACTTAATAGGGTTTACAGGTACATTCTTGACAGTCTTCAAAAGAAATTGAATATCCTACATTGATAAATAATAATGTAATTTAAAATTAAAATGGAAAAAATTCGGAACCACATTGGACACCTTAAGAGTATTCGTCCAGTACAGGGGTTGATAAAATCAGTCACTACAACGACATACATTCATCATGCTCTAAGATACCATTCGGAGAGCAAAGCCAAGGGTCACTGGAGTTCTTCTGCCAAAGCCACAAGTCAGTCTTCAATCCTTGAAGTATGTCCTAAGAAGAAAAAAAAGTTAACATGCGGAAAGTTCCAGGGTTTGATAAAAAATGATAGTAAATAATGATAACTTCTCGACAAAAAGGAACAAGAGGACAGTGACGTCATAATAATAGTTGATGATACCATTATTAACAAACGTCTAAATCACACCTAAAGCATTAGTTCATCTCTCCTCCGCTAGGGATGGTAAAGCATTTTTCCCTTGAATCACCTGCATCACATTATCTCAAGCTTCACCAAAATAGGTAACTAAGCTTATCTCATATGATTCAAAGGAAAAACGCTTTATCATCCCTAGCGGAGGATACATGAACTAATGTTGTAGGGGGGGTTTAGACGCTCGTCCATTATATTTGGCTTCTTTAGGTACCTACCTGTATGTTAGTTCTGCATAGAACACACATTTCTGTTCACACCAGCATCTGAAGCTGGCAATCAGTGAAAATGTGTAACAAAACTAAGCAAAAACAAAGCAAAACTAAGCTAATATCAAATGGTACTCACCTTGTACTTAGGAGTGAAAACGAGATTATCCACTTCCTCAGGATCGTGTTTCATATCAAACAGTTCCCACTCTGGTCGATGTGCATAATGTTTGAGTGATCTGTACCAGAATTTCGTTTGTCCTTGTTTAGTTCGATTCAGAAGGTCCTACAAGAAAACGGAGAAATTAAATTAGTATAACACCAATAACATAAACCCAACTTCTTGAACTTCATTTCATCAGTCATTTTCAGTCATAGGCCATGCTCAAACCATCGAACGCCTCAACTCTTGAACTGAATGTCCTAAATTCTTTACTGTGGGCGGACCGCGGATTAATTATGGTGATTCGGGTTTGTATGAGGGCTTTTCACAAACGTGCAACATGAGGGGGAATCCAACCACCTGCGACCAAAACTGACCTGACTCTCCAGCAATTTTCACTTACATGTAACTCAAGAGTCTGCCAGGGTGAGATGCTTAGGGCCAAGAGCCATCTTCAGGGAAAACCGAAATATCGAAACACGTTTTCTATTTAAACCAAGAAGATTCACGATGAATCATATTTCAAGTTCAAAATGCAGTTCAAACTTGCAGTTCACCTTCTATATTTGTTTTATTTTCTTCCAACGAAGTAGTCACTTTCATGAATGCGATGATGCCATAAATTCGAGACTAGAGGTTACCTAAAATTAATTCATCTTTAGTTAGAGACCTACTCACTTTCGCGACAGCTAAATCAAACAAATTTTAATAATCTAATACATATTGTATATGCATGATGCATGAGTGCCATGTCACGTTCATTTCACTTAATAATTTAGACAGTACGAAGATGGTGTTCATCAACCCCTTTTGAATGCCCATACCTATATACAGGGTGTCTCACGAATTGCCCCCCCCCCCCCCCCACCCACTGCTAAAATCGCCCAGATAGTGGTAAAAAAGTTGTTTGTTTTAAATCTTCATGATTTTTCCCAAGGATCTCAAAAATCTACATGGAGTGGAATCGTGCGCATCGCACACCAACTTTGCTATCTCAAATGGGAACCCCTAGTTTTTATTGCAGATTTGGATTCTACGCGAAATTTCATGAGTTTTAGACCCGGTTTTTTTTCGGTTGCGCACAACCCGTCCAGTGAGCGCGCAAACATGCGCAAACCCTGGATTGTGCCAAAATTGAGATGAACGTAGACCCCAAGTGTGATACATGTTTTTTCATTAATTTTCGACGCTGAATCACGTGGTGGTATGAATTTTGGGATTTAACTGGAATTTTTCGAAACGGCGGCCGAAAAAAAGGTGGTTTTAACTAGAAAATCGCTCTTTTTCCATCCTTATGAGTTACGACGCAATAATTAGTTCAAGTGGCTAACTCTACCCCTAAATTACTACTTAACTAATTAAGATTAGTCTCAAATATGACTATTTGAGATCCTTGGAAAAAATCATGAAGATTAAAAAAAAAATTTTACCACTATCTGGACGATTTTAACAGGGGGGGGGGGGGGGCTCGTGCGACACCCTGTATAGCCAAAATCTATCATAATCATAAGTAGAAGCAATAAAGAACCTGTCTACTTACCTGAAATGATGGTGACACATAAAGATCTTGATCTATTGGGAAAGGAGAGTTGAAATTTAGATTGTGAATCAATTTGTATCTCTTGGTTCTGATGGCTCTCATTGGGTAGTACATGGTCACTTCATGTAAATTGTGACTATAGAATATTTTTGCCTTACTTTGCGGTTTTTCTAGGAAAGAAGAGAAAAATGTCAAGTAAATCAATACGTTGAAACGAAAGATTTGGTTGTTGAAAGTAGATGAAGACTTCTTCATCCATTGATACCTTTTTGCAGTAGAGGCAGTAACGAATTTCCTGGGAATTTAACTCCGCAGCTGTCGAGTAGGCCATACCAGTCAATAATAGTAGGAACCAAGTCCACTAAGCTGGTAAGGTAATTTGTGACTTCATACTTTCGAGCTGACGTTTCAGGAGAGGCAATCAAAAGAGGTACAGCGGAGCCTGAAAATGCCATTATAACATAGAAAAAAAGTTCAAGTGGAAGTGAAGACCACGGGGGGGAAAAGTAGGAATGACGGAATTTTTCTCATTTTGAGAAAATGTACACTCCCTCTCCTTTCCATGTGGTTTTGGAATGGTATCCTTATAATCACTCTTTTCATTAAGACAATGGGGAATTTGCCTCACATTTTTTTTTTCGAATGAGGGTTTATTTTTATGGAATAAAACCATAGTGAGCTGCTCGAAAATGCATCCAAAAAATTTAGAGAATTTAAGGAAGATGGAAATTTTAAATGTGGTGGCAATGTGTAAGAGGCAGCCATGTTTGAAACGTGACGGATATTCTACCAATCTGACTTCAAAGGAGGTTCTGTGGCGCTTACCACAGAAGCGGAACATACACGAACTTTTAGCTTCCGAGTAGTGCGCACAAGAGTGCGCCGCGAACTGGCAGGAAGAACCCAGACACAAAAGTGACCAAAAGAAACAATATTACTCACTTTTTTACAATACGATTCTACCTACTAGTTTATCAAGCATTATTAGTCTTCATCTTCTCTTATTTAGTTTCAAGATTTGAATCACATTATTCGAGTAGCCATTTCACTGGATCATTTTGTGTGGCGGTGCTAGAACTCTGTCTGTTGTCGGAGTTGTTTTCGCGTCGCTTTATTTTTCGTATGACGTCAACAATATTCCTCGATTTTCGCGGTGTTTTGTAACAGAGGCTTCACTTGTTTAGGCATTTGCTCCTACGGTAATTTTTTCCCCTTGGTTATTCCTAGTGTTAAACGTTATTCTAGGGCCCTATTATAGGATTTGACTTGAAAT
Source organism: Apolygus lucorum (assembly GCA_009739505.2). Taxonomy (NCBI): domain Eukaryota; kingdom Metazoa; phylum Arthropoda; class Insecta; order Hemiptera; family Miridae; genus Apolygus; species Apolygus lucorum. Next base: position 72,732,257 of record CM019167.2, on the reverse strand, counting down.
TCCAGAATCTAAAATTGAGGCAAATTCCCCATTGTTATTAGTATGCTCATGGATACCGTTTAGCGAGGATGGAGTCCAGAAATGAGATTCAAATTGAGGAGCTTGATTCCAAAAGGTACTATATCCATTTTGGTCAAACGAGCTATAAACCAGTGATGTTATTTTTTATACATTTCTAAATTATAATAAATATTTTTGGGAAAAAGGTAAATTAGTTCAGTATAAAATAATTTTGACGAGATTTGAAATAGGTATCAAATTTATGGATAGAGTACTTTTTGAAACAAAATTTTGCGTTTAGTTCTTTTTGGAATCAAACGAAGTGGATGAAGTACTTTTTGAAATCAAACAAAGTGGATAAAGTACTTTTTGATACAAAACGGATAAGAGTCCGCCATTATGCTGGATATAGTACCTTTTGAAATGAAACGGAATATTCACCCTCGTTTTTCAAGGGTATAGATCATCTTTTGCTCAAAAACGATCGCATTATTGTGAAGAACTACCTCTCTAAAACCCTAGGAAAGTCAATTTCGATGATAATGGTCTTTAGTACCTTTCGGAATCAAACTCCTCAATTGGATGTTCTATTTTTAGCACAAGAAAATTAATTATCTACATTCAGCACTACACAACACAACAAGCCTATCAATTTTCTAAGAATCGCCACTACATCAACACCTGTTGACAACGAACAGAAACATAATACTAATAGGAGACACCTAACACTTCTCCCTTCCTTCTTCTTTAACTCTCAACGGACAGATACCTCTAGTGTCACACCAAGGACAGTTTGGCACACTCAGTGCCGCATGCCTTTTTCGCATGCATTCCCAGTACTTGTTAGCTCTTTTCAAGGATTCAAAGATACTTTAATTACTACAAGAACTCCATTTCTTCCAAATAAACTCCAAAAACTTTGAATTATCTCACTAATTGAACTTTTGTCTAGATTAGAAGTCGAAAATTCTTCTCTACTGGTTAGCTATTATTCATATTATGGCATTATTTACTCATTATGGTATTTTCCACTATATTGCTATTTATGTATTCAAATCCGTGACAAATCGAAAAAAATGTATATCAGTAGGTACCACTAGTTTTCTATATGGGTAGGTATCGGGAAATATTTGAATTGGAAAATTGTCTCAAACAATTGTGATGAATAGGAATGATTTCAATAAACTTCAACCCATTTGAACGACCATTCATTATGATGTTCCCAAATCAACCCGTCAACTGACGGGACATGGCAGACAGATTGGCGCCTCGAGTGCCGCCTAGACCATTTTTTTTTTTTTGCACTTAAACCGTCACGTGCTGAACAATAAGTAATCTCAAGGGTTGAGTGAGATCATAGATCTGGATGGGAGGATTGGGTTAGAGATTAGAAGGGGGTCTAGGGAGCACATCTCTTAAGATCATTGCACTTTTTCCTATGAGGCCGCCTATCTGTCCGTTTAGGGTTAAACTGGTAGGTCAGGCAATCTGGTCTGCTTACACTACCTTCATATTGCCAGAAGAAAGCCTTATCCAGTACACAACATAGGTTATCCTCTTGCTCACGATACAAGGTCCTTCCCAGGGGAACGATAGTTTTGGGCAGACGCCTACTCTTCCTTGAGGACAAAAACACTACACTTTGTCCCCTTCCTTGCATTGTGGATTTGCGGCTCGGACATCTTACCGCCGTTTCTTTGATGCTGCTGCTTTCAGAACATGCCTACTTGCAATCTGGAGCACCTTCTCTAACCGTTCTGCTAACTGTGTAGCGTACTTTGTAGCCTGGTCCTACTGTGGTACAGCACCACACAACAATGCCACAGAAAGAGTTAGTTCTCTTCCAAAGGTGAGCACTGCAGGGGAGAATCCTGTGCTTTAGTGCTCGGATGCTCGGTATGCCAGTAGCGCTATTGGGAGATAATAGTCCCATTCCCTCTGATCTTCTCCGACCATTTTTACAGGAGCTCCCATAAGGTGTGTTGAACCTCATGACAAGGCCATTGCATTGAGGGTGCATTGGTGTTGTTCATGTCCATGTAAAACCAAGGATTCGCAAAACCTCCTGGAAGACTTCGGACTCGAAATTTACCTTGGTCCGTGTGGCTCTCCCGAGGGATTCCGAACCGAGAAACCACATAGCCAACGAACCCCTCAGCTACTGTCTCTGCCTTCTGGTCTAGTACTGCAAATCCCTCTGGTCATTTGGTGAAGTAATCCACTGCCACTACTATGAATCAATTACCACACTTTGAGAGAGGCAGTGGTCCTATGACCTCAGTCACAACTCTTTCAAATGGCACTCCAGTCACTTGATCCTACAATAGAGTCCTTTGCTGCAATTCAACTCCTTTATGGCAACCACATCAGTATAGGAGCGGCAAAATGCCATTACATCTCGGTGCATTCCTATCCAATAGTAATAGACCATATCCTCTGTGTACCAAAATGGCATGAACGGTGGCATTGCTGAAGCACCCTTTGTTTTGTTGCAGCTGGCACCACAATTTGATAGACATGGCCATTTGGTCTCTGTGCTCAAAAACACGCTTCAAAACTCCTCTATGGACAAAAAAGGCTTCATATATGGCCCAGTAAGACTTTGGACTGGCTGATTGTGGAGATACCTAGAGTGGTCAGTTACCATTAATTTCTCTTCAACTGCAACACCTAACAAAAACATAATACTAATTGGATACACCTAACACTACCTAAGAGAGGAAAAAACATGTTTAGCCTTGATTCGAGAAATAACTCGGTATTCGTATTGTTAACCTGAATCATAAAGGTTGGTTCTTCCAGCAGCAAAAGGAATTCCATTGTCAGAAGTATAAATGATCAGAGTATTTTTCAGGACGTCAGTAACCCTCAGTTCTTCCAAAACAAGACCAACTCCTGTAAAGGAAATTAATACGGCATTGGTGAGAGAGAAGCACATTGAGCATGAGTCAAAAATGGCACGGATACAGAAAAACAAATTCAAAGCTTATACATTTATAGGTATCTATGTGTTGTGACTGGCTAATGTGGCATCACTTTTTGAAACTTTGTTTATGAGTTGTTAACAACATAAAACTCATAAACAACTCTTCTTGGTTTGACTCTCTCAAGATTAGCACTATGTTCTAATTTCTCTTATGTTTATCTCTAATTAATTCAATCAACTATGGTTCACTTTAATATAGGTACCTACTCGTACAATCACTTAAACAATCAGGCAAATCAGTTACCGGCATCAAGTCGTGAAATAGTGGTGTACTGAGCTGCAATATCTTCACGAGCTGCTTGAGTATCTTGTATGAAGTATGGCACAAAAACATCCTCAGGCCTATAAACGACTGGTGTCCAATCTGGAATGACACCATGCCCTTCATCTCCATCACCAAATTTCTCGCAGAATGAGCCATACTCAGGATGAGTGTGACCGCATCGATGAGGATCATGGAATCCAATGTACAAAAAGAATTGTCTGAAATAGAAAAAAAAATTAACAGTAATAAATTTATTTGTTAGGTTGTAAGGGATTGGGATATCCAACACACCCAGTCATCTACGACTTTGATTGAAGTTGGCAGTTGTATCTGAGAAGAATTTTGACTCCAAAAATGGGGATTCCTAAACGAAAAACAATTTTAGAGCACCAAGCACACCTCAGCTCGCCACAGACGCACAAAACGTGATGTTTGAATTATTTGCAGAAAATTGAGGTGGCTACCGCAAGAAGTGTTTGTCTCCCTTAAAACAGAAATAGAAAGGGTGATCCATTAGCGTTCACCCTGTAAACACTAAACACCAAGAATCAAATTATGACCTACTTCTTTCTTGCTTCTTTCAAAAACTCTCGAGTGAGAAGTTTAATATTCGTGATGTTTCTTCCAACCTGAAGGATAGATTCATGAGTTTGTTCAGTATGAGCAAAATCGAATGGATACACATTTTCGGGTCCAACGTGTTTCTTTCCAATGATTCCTTGAATATAAAAGAAAGGCAAAGACAATTAAATGGCATTGATGGACTTACTCGATTATTCATATCGATAGTCAATAGGATTGGGAAGAGAACCGATCAGAATAACAACTTCTATATTCACAATATTGAAAAGTTGAAGGGCCGATATTTCAAGGGACGACGCCCTTTAGGTTTGATTTTCTTTTCGATCCTAGTATTATTATGGCAAACATGAATTAGTAAATATTAGGCATTTTACACAGATCTGATAAAGAAATGAAATACGTCGAAAGCGTGATAATGGGGAGAAAGAAGTGATAATAATGGGGTATTTCAGTCAATTTTTTTTATTTTTTTATTTTTTTTTTCAAAAGAGTATGGCTCAGGAATAACGGTAATCGGGTCTGTTCGTCGAGAAAATGTTTTTAAAAAATCAGAGAAGCTAAGGAAAGTTGAAGGCCCCAGGCGAAGAACAGCTTGTCGCTGAGTTCTTCAAGCATGGTGGAGAGTGCCTCCACAATGAACTCCATACATTAGTGTTGAGGATTTGGGACTCTGAATGTATGCCTGACGAATGGTGTTCAAGCGTAATTTGCCCAATATTCAAGAAAGGGGACAAGCTCAAGTGCGAAAATTATCGGAGGATTTCGCTCTTAGCTGTCGCTTATAAGATATTTTCCAACATTTTGGTGAAACGTCTGAACGTATACGCTGAACGCCTCCTGGGAGATTACCAGGGTGGCTTCAGGCGAGGACGTGGGACAGCAGATCAAATATTCGTCATGAGACAAACGATGGAGAAATGCTGGGAGTTCAACATCGGTCTGCACCTGCTCTTCATTGACTTCTGTCAAGCGTTCGACCGGGTGAGTAGGAGTCGACTGTAGGCGGCACTGAAGGAACAGCAAATACCCGAGAAAATAATAAGACTGATAGATATGACGCTGGCAGGGAGCTGTGCAAAAGTTCTTGTGAATGGGGAGATGAGCTGAGAATTCCCGGTTAGTTCAGGGGTTCGGCAAGGGGATGCCCTCTCCACCACCCTCTTCAACCTCGCCCTTCACTATGTGATAGAGAAAATGAATGTACAAGGCAACATAGTGAGCAAATCCAAGCAGATATGCGCGTATGCGGATGATATCTGCTTGGTCGCCAGAAACATGCAATCCCTTGAGGAGATGTTTCACCAAATTAAGAGCAAGGGAGAGGAAATGGGTCTGAAAATAAATGTCGACAAGACGAAATATATTCAAATGTCCCGCCAAGGTGAGCCTGAGTCCACGCAGGATTTGAAACTCGATGATTGCGTATTCCAGAAGGTCCAAACATTCCCGTATCTTGGAGTAGATCTCAACGACAAAGCCAGAATGATGGATGAAATTGAAAAAAGGATCATGGCTGGAAACAGAGCGTACTTACTATGCCAATCTTAAGCTCCTCCGATCCACTCTTCTCTCCAGAACAACCAAGGTTCGGCTGTACCGTACACTGATTCGCCCAATAGTTACCTATGGTGCCGAAACATGGGTAATAAGTACTGTTGCCGCCAATAAACTCCGTGTATTTGAGCGAAAAATATTAAGAAAGATTTTTGGGGCAGTGTGTGTTGATGGAGAGTGGAGGATCCAGAACAATGATGAGCTCCAGCACCTTTACCATCAGGAGGACATCGTCCAGTTCATTAAGGCTCGGCGGATTGACTGGCTCGGTCACGTAGAGCGGATGCCGACGCGAATGCCAAATAACATATTGCATGCGAGGATGATGGGGACTCGTCGAATGGGACGACCAAGGACTCGCTGGCTCCAAGATGTCGAGGGGGACCTAAAAAAGCTTGGTATACGAAACTGGAAGCAGAGGGCGCAGAACAGATCTGAATGGCAGACCACTGTTAGGCAAGCCAAAGCCCACCCCGGGCTGTAGTAAGTAAGTAAGTATGGCTCAGGAATAACGGTAATCGGGTCTGTTCGTCGAGAAAATGTTTTTAAAAATCAGAGAAGCTAAGGAAAGTTGAAGATTTGAATGGTGTGAAGTAGCTAGCCAATCGTGACGTAGCTAGCCAACAGTCTTTGAAAAAAGTATCCATGCACAGAAACCGTTAGAGGACCTCTTGGATACTACAAAATACGAGGGACGTCCGGAAAAAAAGGGGACAAATGCTGTTAAAATTAGAAAAATGCATATATTTTAATGAAATTTTCAGGATATGTTCAAAATTTAATCCTTTATTTTTCAACATAGTCCCCGGCAAGTTCCACACACTTCTGCATCCTAGGCACGAGCTTTTTTATGCCTTCGTCATAGACACTCTGCTCCACCTCCAACAGCCACTTCTCCACAGACTCCTTGACCTCCTCGTTGCTGGAAAACCGTTTTCCACCCAGGAACTCCTTCAGTTTTGTGAACAGATGAAAATCCGAGGTCGCCAGGTCAGGGGAATATGGTGGGTGGTTAATGACATCCCATCCAAATCTCACAAGGAGGTCCTGGGTCACACGCGCGGTGTGGGGCCTGGCATTGTCATGAAGGAGGCTCACGCCTCGAGTCAGCATTCCCCTCCTTTTGTCCTTAATTTTTTTTCAATTTTGTTAAGGTTTCACAATAGGCATCGGCGTTGATGGTGGTCCCTCTGACCATGAAATCAACCAATAACACTCCCTTCCCGTCCCAGAACACAGATGCCATGATTTTGCGTTCCGAAAATTGCACCTTGAATTTTTTGGCACTGGGGGAGTGGGTATGGCGCCACTGTAGGGACAGTCGTTTGGACTCAGGGGTATAGTGGCATACCCAAGTCTCGTCCCCAGTCACTATAGAGTCCAGGAACGCTTCTCCCTCCAATGCATACTGCTGCAGAAATTCGTTTGCAGCCACAACATGTCGTTGGCGATGTTCTGGAGTCAACATTTTCGGCACCCATCTGGCACACAACTTCCTGTAGTCAAGTTTTTCAGAAACGATTTCACCCATAACGGTCCGTGAGATGTGTGGGAACATTTCATGAAGGGAGTCGAGGGTCACACGACGATTGCTGCGAATTTTTTCATTGACTTGCTGCACAAGTTCTTCTGAAACGACAGACGGCCTCCCACTTCTTTCTTCATCGTGCGTGTCTGTGCGACCTTCTTTAAACTCCTTAACCCACTTGAAAACCTTCGAACGTGTCATCACATCAGGTCCATAGGTTTCCATTAGCTGACAATGGATTTCGGCAGCTGAATTTCAGTACAAAGTGAGGAACTTGATCACTGCCCGAATCTCGCACCTGCGTAGGTGGAGCGAACGACACCTGCAGAGGTTGACACGACGGGCTCCTGCGACGACATTTTTGAACGAACTGAGACGGGCGAGCGCTCATTGTGACCGTTAGGAGTTCCCCTACACGCAGGTATACCAACTTTGAAAAGAAAAATTCCCATCACCCCCTACGAGAATTGTCCCCTTTTTTTCCGGACGTCCCTCGTACTACTCACACACGCGCGCGGCGTAGTCCGTGGCATAGTCCTTGCCTAGTGTGTGTGCATTTGTAGCGGCCCGCCTTTTTTTCAAACGTGTGATCTCTTTAATTAATTTTTCTACCACATGTTATCGTATCATTGGGCTTAAAGTTGTAGTATATAGGTTTTCAAGGGTGCTGAATCCAAATTTGAGGTCAAAAACCTGGATTTCCGACCCACCAAAATACCCCATTGTAGAAGTGTTCATAATTTCTGCAGAAGTACTAGAAAGTCTTCCCTTCCGACATGCTAAGTATACCATAACTAATCAAGTAAAACCAAATACCAAGAATATGGTTACCAGTGTTGAGAGAAGTGGGTTACTCACCAGTATATATTTGGTTCTTTGACAGAATGGAAGTAAGGGTGGTCACACTATCCAGAGAACTGAAGTGGTGGACCCCATGATGTAAACCATACATCCCATTTTGATGACTTGGAATTCCACTTAGAAGGGCTGCTCGGCTAAAAAATATCACGATCATAGAATGTAATCCTACCTAATTAATAACAAGATTAAAATCAAAAAGCAATCCTTGAGAGAAAATATACAAAGAATTTGGAACGAGAGTTTCTGATGATGAACAGTTGTTTTGCAATGTCCTGGCTATCATCTTGGGACATTGATGAGACTGTTGCTCCATTATATGCAGATCAATTTACGAATTAGTAGGTAATCGTTTGCTATGAGGACATAACTTGGAGATGGTAACCACAGAAGCCACTTCTCAGTCTCTACGACTAATCTACCTTAAGATGCTACAACATCCCGTCTTTACAGTAAAAATTCATTTGTTTACAATTCATTCCCATTTGTGATAGGAATCTATAGGTATAACATTTTAGTAGTCTATCACGTAAGTACCTTGGTGAACAACTACTGACAGAGGTGTGAGCTTGATTGAATATCAAACTGTTTTTAGCCAAAGCATCGATGTTTGGAGTTTGTACAATACGATTCCGGTAGACTCCTAGTTCAAAACCACCATCATCAGCTGAAAATTAAAAAAGAAATCATAAATAGAATCATAACTCACAGCAAAACAACATGGCAAAGCTTGGGATAGTTTTAGCAGACCTGAGAATTGTATTCATGCATGCTATACTTGCTGGCCCCTTGGGCTCCAAACCAACACTACTTACATCACTACTTACCAACCATATTTTCGCTTCACAATCAAGTTTATTTTGAAGAAATAAACGCTTCACACTCAATTCGAAGAAATAGGGAAGTGGGTGCCTACATTAGAACATTTTATTACTGGTTGATAAGGACGCAAAACGGAGTACAACTCAAGAAACAAACATCGATAGCATTTCTGTCAGCTAAAATTTGAACGGAGATTAGGCCTCTTTTGAGATTCACACTCGTGTTTCTGATTTACCATAAGTATAACCCTCGAGTTCTCAGAGAGAGCGCAAGTTTAGTCCTGCAGAGCTCTGGGTGGCCTCATTCGATTCTCAAAATTCAATGCTATTTTAAAAATACCAAAAAAAATTTCAAAATACCTTTACATTGAACGTTTTTGAGTTAGGGCGTTTTGAAAATGTCAGCCCTTAATTTTTACCCATTAGAAGTGACTGACATCAACCAAAAACTTTAGGTCACAACTAGACCCCAAAAAAATGTCATCAAAATCAGCCCATTGCAACTAAAAAAAGTCTGCCAAGTGGGTGTGGCACATAGCTTCCTCGTATTCATAACCCGATTGTATAGATGATCCGATGCATAGTAGTTAATCTCAAAACATCAATCTTTAAGTACCTACGACTATCACAACAATCAATCTGCACAATCTCTGAATATTGTTGGAAAATGTAGAAGTTATGGCTGTTACAAGGATTTAACGTTTGCGCATGAGCACAAAATACTTTCAATTTAGGGGCCATGATATTCATAGGGGACCATCTCCACCCCAACCCACACAATTCCTGAAAGTTCCATCGAAATCGGATGAGAAATGTGGTCATGGCTGTGGCAAGGATTTTACGTTTGCGCATGCACAGCGGCTGCTATCAGTCCAGGGGCAATGATTTGCATAGGGGATCATCTACACGCCAACCCGCACAATTCCTGAAAATTTCATCGAAATCGGATGAGAATTGTAGTAGTTAAGGCTGTGGCAAGGAATTCGTTCAGAACAATGGGGTATTTCAGTCAATTTTTTTTATTTTTTTTTTCAAAAGGGTATGGCTCAGGAATAACGGTAATCGGGTCTGTTCGTCGAGAAAATGTTTTTAAAAAATCAGAGAAGCTAAGGAAAGTTGAAGATTTGAATGGTGTGATGTAGCTAGCCAATCGTGACGTAGCTAGCCAACTGTCTTTGAAAAAAGTATCCATGCAAAAAAACCCTTGGGGGACCTCTTGGATACTACAAAACACCACTCACACAGGCCCGCCGCGTAGTCCTTGCCTAGTGTGTGTGCATTTATAGCGGCCCGCCTTTTTCAAACGTGTGATCTCTTTAATTAATTTTTCTACCACATGTTATAGGATCATTGGGCTAAAAGTTGTAGTATAGAGGTTTTCAAGGGTGCTGAACCCAAATTTGAGGTCAAAAACCTGAATTTCCGACCCACCGAAATACCCCATTATTGATCAGGCAGGTCTAAAACGTAGAATGCGAATGGAAATTTTGATTTTGGAGAACTTTTTTCTTTCAACCTTGAAAAGTAAAAAAAGCTTCCGCTACCTTAGTAGACTAGGAAGCAAAATGCCGTGTACGACAGACTGATGGCAAAATTTTTATTCGATTTTTGGATTCTACGTCCCCTGAAACTTAAACCAACAAACTTTGAACGTGGGGGTACAATATTTTCTTGGTCGATACCAAAGGCTCATTTTTGAAAATAATAAACCAAAAATGGTTATCGCCTATGTATCTGGAGCAAAGCTCAGGATCTTGTCTTTCAATGCTGCCAATTACCCAACATTTGACAACAATTATTTTTCTTACTGTTGCAGATCAATAGGTGCTAGCAGGTTCTTGTGTTCCAAGCCTGACTGGAATTTATAGCTCTTATTGTAATTCCTTCCATTCGTAGGCACCAATAAGTAAAAAGTGGATAATACCTACCAATTCATTTTAAGGCTATAGACAAGTAGGTAAATTGTAAAGATGCATATTGCTTGGAGCCAAATATTCTCACCCAGAAGAAATAAGACATTGACGGCGAGCGACGATCTAGCTAGACCGATGACGTAGATAACAACCCAGTAAGACATGAACCGCCCCATGACAGATGACACGATGATTATTTAAACACAATACGTTCTACATTTAACTATTAATGGTTTTTTAGTCATTGAAAGTATCAGGAAGAATCTATGTTAATTGGAACATATTCCTAAACTCATTCTTTGGAATATTTGAGTGTAAACCCCTACCTATCTATCAACATTCTATGTTTGGGATTAGTGATGCGACATCGACATCGATGTTTTCAAAACATCGATGTTTTTCAATAAACATCGATGTTTTTAACATCGATGTTTTGATGGCGATGTTTTCACAACATCGATGTTTCTTACCGATGTTTCAATCGATGTCGTACTTCCCCTGATTTGTTGTTCCCATTGGTTTTCTCAATAGTTTACACATTAAAATAATGAATGAAACAAGCGTTAAAATACCAATCGTGATGAATTATTACATTCTTATCTCTTGGCGGAATAAAAATAATAGCTAATTTTCCTACCGATTTTGTAACTGCTTTAAATATTCATTTGGCGAATGTACTGGGGTAGAAATTGATTCATCAGATGAAAAAAAAGTCTATTCGAGTAGGTACCTACAAGCAAACGATCTCGAATATTTATATAATTATGATCGGGCACATCGATGTTAAGAAACATCGATGTTTTTGGTCGATGTTTCCACTCGACATCGATGTTGGATTTCAAAAACATCGATGTTGAGAAACATCGATGTTTTCTATCGATGTCGCATCACTATTTGGGATGGACGGAATTTCTCTTGCCAGACATGGATGGTGTAAACCATGCCGTTTCACAAATATCCATATTCTCCATGAAGGTTTAAAACTTTCCACCCAGACGGTGGGCTACGTAGAATGCATACCCAAGGAATCTTCTAATCCCTCACAAACAAAATATCCATGATGGTAGTTGAAAAAAGGTTTTTGGAAAAGAAGAATTTTGAGAGACAACCTCGGAGGATTTTATAGAATGGGACCCCATGGGAGGACCCCTGCGTGCATGGATGTTTTACACAAAACAAAACGTGAATTATTTTCATTCCAAGACCTAGCATGGATGTTTTATACTAATCGAAGTGATAGTGCTGATATGTTATCAATTTATATGTTTTTGCACTATGTGCGATAGTATCAGTATTAGTTTTCTATGTTTTATGTAAATTCGATTTTCTTACATTACTCATGCGTGAACGAACTGGCAACCCTAAGCAATGAGTGAGCGAGCGAACTGAAAACAAGCGACTTTACCCAGAGCCTCCCTCGTAGGTACAAATCGTCATTCTCGATTTGCGTTGTTGGAGAGGAGGTTGTCTAAAGCTTGTTATTTGACAAAAAGTTGGTTTCAGTACGACAGCACCAATGATGACTGAAAAGAAAAACGATGTCCCTGCTACTTTAACTGACATTGATTGGCAAATCGGAGGTAAGCTGGTTATGAATAAATACATGATAGCGAATCGAATATCTATAATTCGTCCTCAGTGAGAAATATCTTGACTAATGCTAGTGTGCATCCTTCACAGCTACAGTCTTTACAATCAACAAGGACTGCTGTTGTGAAGATGGGCACCTTCAAGATGCTAGGGTCTTTACAAACTTTCTGGTCTTATAATGCAACCAATAGTTTAGTTTACCAAACTTTTGACATAGGTATAGGAACAAATTTTCTTCTTTATTAATTCTACCTTATGTTAGTATTAATTTTTTAATGTTGTACCATTTATTTTCCAGTGGTAACAGCGTCCAATGTGCCAGATATGAAAGGTAAAACCTACCTCCAGCTAAAACTGTTCATAGACAAAGGACCCGATGTTGAAGGCTCGATACTAACTGAATTGGAAATATCTACATTTTATAAACTGTTCCATGTTCTTAAAAAGGCTTCAATATCGATTGATGAGTATATATGAATTACGAAACTACCTTGGTACTCGATTTATTTGTCCCCTTTCTGAAGGGCTGCAGCTGTTCTATATCGCTCAAGAAATTACAATTTTTCTTTATAATTAAAGATTTTTGCTAGGCTGATTTTAGTAGAAGGTTGGAAAGTGGCGCGAGGAGAAGAAAGTGAAGTTATAAGGAAAAGTTAAGAAGGAAGGTTTATCCGCTCTTGATATAATTAGGAGCGACCAGGGGGCTACTCCAATTCACTAATGCCAAATTACGTACAGAGTTGCTAACTGAAGTGGGATTGATATTCTACCTTATTTCTGCTTCATTTTTCGTAAGATTGTGACCCTTATAATGGGGGGTGCGCCTGATTTTTTTAAAAATTTGGAATCGAAAGTTGACCTCATTCTGAGAATTTCGGCACCAGTCGTTCTCTTTTTGGGTGAGTAGATCTTTTTCTTTGATTTTTCAGTTTCGAATGTTTATGACGTCATGCGCCCCTCCCGCCTGGGCGGGACCGACCCCCCCAACCCACTGTGACGTCACAAACATTCGAAACTTTGAAAAATCATAGAAAAAGGTCTTCTCACGCTAGAAGGTCGCGGTTGGTGTCAAAATTTTCAGAATCAGGTCTAGTTTAGATTAAAAATAACAATAAACAGTTTTTCCGACCCAGGCGCACACCCCATCTACCAGCAAAGTCGAGTGAGTGCTATTTGAAATCAGGCAAATATAACGTTATGATATTTTTTTTTACAGTAAGTATAATTGAGGAACCTCAATAAATTCTGTTTCCAATTTTCTCGAATACTTAATAGCGTATGATAGATTACAATCGGGCTGATTGAGGAAAATTAATCTTTTATTTTAGAGACATTCAAAATTTACTATTTCAAAAAATAACTGGAAAAACGAAGGTCTCTTCATGTCATTTCGTATTTATGCTAGAGATTCGTGCTAGAAATTTTCTCAACTGCTAAAAGCCACTAGGCGCGTCTTCATATAATGTGGGCTTGAAAATTTAATATTTCGCCTTCTATTTCTAATGTATAATTAGTGCTCCAATATCCTGCACAACTTGTTCCTGTATTTGGCGTGAAGCAGCTTTCACTGAAATCCGTTGAACGTGTTAGGTCCATGTTTCCAGGTATATGGCAAAACAAGAAACTTCCATTTTTGTTGGTGTCTAAAAGCTGCCATGAGCCAAGCAGCTTGGTGAGTTTCATTTACTGGATCTCTACTGCACATCTATGCGTTGTATCTTACCAGTGGAAACCAACTCAATTTCTTTTGAGTGCTGTCTGTCCGATTACTGCATCCATAAAGAGGGGCATCATTGAATTCACAGTTGGACTGAGACAACAGTGTTGTTGAACTATCGACAGTTTTGGATTATTGAGATACCTACTATCGAACAAAAATGACCACGTTTTTTACCGACCTCAGAAAGGTGGATTGGATGTAAAACCAGGAAGAAAAACAACGGAAATTGATATAGGTAATGAATTCTGTATCAAGACGATACAAAATAGGCACGCACAACGATAACTAAATAAGCAAGTACAAAGGTCTCAACTAAGGTCAAACTAACAAAGGTGGAAAATGGGAAAAACTTAACTGAATCCTATTTTTCTCTGGCAATTATTGTTCGATTTTGATGATTCTAGCGGCAATCTTTTAGTTTTTCAATTCCCTAGGCTGTTTCAATAATGAATTTTAAATTTAAGCTCAACTTTTAAACTTTGAGCGCCTGTAATTTCCGGAGATACTGACCCGGAACGCTCATAAACAACAGCAACACGGGGTGGTTCTAAAAATGGCTGCCATGGGCCGGATGTTTTCCTACCACAAGGTCCCACGCTTTTCTCCGTCCAAGCTTGAAGAGGCTGCCTATTCCTTCTCCCATGGTCCAGATTATTTTTCCTACTTCCATGATGTTGAATACTTCCATGTGCAATTAGAGTGTTCTTCCATGTACAGTTAAGTGTGGCTGAAGCATCCATGTATCCGGCCCGAGTTCTCGAAATTTCCGCTCTTCTCTGGAAAGAAGATAAAGAAGAAGAAAGGATAGTGGAGGGCCGCATCCTCACGGATAGACGACTGCGATTGTAAATTCTCACTTTCCACGGACGGTACATACCTGGCTCCGCGTTGTGGATGGTGATCTGTTCAGCAAACGACCGTTTTTCTAATATAACTCCAAAGGTGTATTTTGCCTCAAGATTCCGACTTTGAGTTAGCACGTAAGTAAACTGTTTTCTACATTTTCCGGGGGACGCTATTGTCTACCGAATCTATTCATTGCACACGACTTGTTCCACTGGTTTCTCTTCACCGTTACCTGATATCTAGCCGGTATCAATTCGTCACACATGGGTGTGGATTTCTTGCGATTCGCACCTAAGGAATTCTATCGACTCCGATCTATTACATTTAGAAATATCTCCGGTTATCTTTGCTTTCCTTGCGTTCGAATTCCGAACTTAACCTTGTAGTGTAGGTAGATCGGCCTTTATGAGATCCCGTCCCAGTTTTCTGGTAAGGAGGGCACGGAAGAGTAGGTAATCTGCTCGGATAAGTATTAGGGATAAAAGGTAGTTGACTCATCAACGCATCACCGGTGAAATTACTCCACCGGCCCACTTTTACGGCAATGCTCGACTATGATCAAAGTACGAGTCGGTGTAGAGATTCGTTACTTGTTTCAGTTTGTATCTACCTACCTACTTCTTATCGAGACTGCAGAATCTTTTGTCGGAACTAATTGGGTACATCCGATAACCGTCTAGTCTGGTAGATGTGTTGATTTTTTTTTTTTACGCAGCCCGGTACGGTACATGCCTAGATACAAACCAACTGGAAGTTACGATTGTCCCTACATCAATTTACATTCCGCCTAGGTACCTTTATAATATCCTCGATCTGTTTATATTTCTTCGTTCTATCTTAATTTTCTATGATGTTCATTGACGACAACACGTCATTATTATTATCTTTTTGTTACAAGTTTTTCGAACGATATTCCCAAATACAATTTCAAGGTCGCCAATGCTCAATCGCTAGTCTTTATGATTCAGCTACTGATAACCAAACAATTAAGAACACTGTTCATCATTACAAGGTTCCGATACAATTAACAGGAAATTCGTGCGTTCGGATCATATTCCTGCTTTTAGCTTTTTTCTGCTTTTATTCAAATTCCCAGTATCCATTATTATATACCAAGTTTTTAAAAAGTGCCAATGTCTGTAGACAGTAGGAATGTTTGTGTGTACCTATACACATGATTTTTTGATAATTATTGATTTTGATAATTATATTGCTATGTATGTAATCACTGCATCAAGTCCTATTGTGATGGCGGGTTTCATAAACGTCTGTATAATGGGTGTGGCACATAGCTCCCTCGTTTCCACTACTTGATTGTATTTAGGTATAGGTGAACTGGTCCATGGGGAATCATCAAAACGCCAATCCCCATGTAGCCTTCAACTTAATTTTCACATTAGTTTATGACCCGATCACAAAGAAATTTCAAAGGCACCAGACTAAGTAGGTATCACCCATTTAATTGATGGCTTCGTTGAAATCGGACTGAAACCGTAGAATAATATTCTACAAGCATATTATGCTTGTTACAAGGAATGACTTCAAATGAGGAATTTCACCGATTTCTGTTTGCATTTTTCCTGAATAGTTAATGGTGTGGGATTGATGAAAATCGGGCAGATTTCGGAAAATAAGTCTCCTGTTATTTTTGGGAGACAGTCAAAATTTTTGATTTCAAAACTAACCGGGAAAACAGACGTGCAGCGGGAACGCTCGCTGATTGGGCTGTTCGGATCGCCAGCTCCTCCCAGTGTTGCCCATTGGGACGACGAAATCGTGTTTTCTAAGAGAAAAGTTATCAAACAAAAACAGAGGAAACCTAATTTTCCACATCTCGCTTTTTCTATTTTTTTTCTTCAGTTTTTCGATTTCGAACTTTACTGTTTCATGAAATTTTGCATCTGAGGACTATGGATTTCTCGACCTCAGCGCTTCAAGCGGCCATAAATGAACTATTCCAGCATGACGTCATTTTCCCGGTTTTTTTAAATATTCGTATTTTCTACACTGTTTTGTTTATTCGTAAATTTGGAAGTTCGGGCTGAAAGTTTGCCTTAGGGGGTTTTTAGAGGTGCTGAATCCAATTTTGGGGTCAAAGATAGGAAATTCCGACATGGTGAAATTCCTCATTCCCGATAATCTCGCTGAAGTCTGGTAGAAACTTTGAGACTTTGCATGTTACAAGATGCCTGCGCTGGTGTGTGTGTGAAATCCCTGAAATTACGTTTACGCTTGCGCAGAGACTGCTGTCAATGGGGAATTTGTCTCACAATTTTTTTTCTTTTCGAAAGAGGGTTCACAGATATGGAAGAAAACCATAGTGTGCTGCTCGAAAAAGCATCCAAACAATTTAGAGAATTTGAGGAAGATGGAAATTTCAAAAGTAGCGGCAATCGGTTCATGGGGGCATGGGGTTGCAACGTAACAGATTTTCTAACCAAACTGACCTATGCCCCTCTGAGGTAGCGCTACCTCTGGAAGCGCAAATGAATTGTAGCTTACATGATCGAACACAGATACGCGCGACTGGCGGAAGAGAAATACCTAGACAATACGATCCTACCTATTAGTTTATCAACCATTGTTAGTCTTCATCCTCCCTTATTTAGTTTCTATATTAAGTTAGGTTCGTTATTTGAATCACATTGTTTGAGTGGTCATTTGACTGGATCGTTTCGCAAGGGCGCTTAGAACTCTAGATGTCGTTCTGCGCACAGCATGTCAATTCGGTCAGTTTTACGTCGTTTTTAGGACGTCCCACAGTGAGACTTGGGCGTCCTTATGCGATCAATCTGGGGTAAAGTGGGACAACACTCAACAGAAAAAAATAACCACTCACACTAATCCGTTTTAGACCATTCTGAATCCAAATCCGCGAAAAAAAACCATAAATGGCTGTGTGCGTGTGAGTGACAAAATCTTGTGTCCCCTGTTCTCAACCAATTTTCGTGGTTCTTTTTTTGTTCGACGCGGACAACTATCTAGTTGTGCACTACGTCGCCGGAATATCGAACTTTGCTTTTTAAGTTGGGGGGGGGGGGGGGTGAACTTGAATTCGCATGTTCGGTGTCGTAGACCATGGTTTTCAAAATGCTCTTCAAATTCGAGGCTCTCATGCCGCTGTAAATGTTATGGTGGATAAGGGTGAGGGGGGGGGGGTCACTATTTCTTGCCTAAAATACTAATCGAGTGAACAGTTTTATCGCTTACCAACTAGTTAAACTGATCTAATGATTATCCAATGGGACGTCCTCTGGAATGCATGCATTACTAAACTATATGTTTTTTCGTGTGACGTGAACGATATCCCTCGATTTTCGCGGTGTTTTTTTGACAGAGGCTTCGCTTGTTTAGGCAATATCGTCTACGGTAATTTTTTTCCCTTGGGTACTCCTGGTGTTAAACGTTATTCTAGGGCCCTAGTATGGAATTTGACTTGAAATTCCAGAATCTAAAATTGAGGCAAATTCCTCATTCGGGGATCATGCAATTAGGAATTTCACCGATTTCTGTTTGCATTTTTCCTGAATAGTTAATGGTGTGGGATAGATGAAAATAGGGCTGATTTCGGAAAATAAGTCTCCTGTTATTTTTGGGAGACAATCAAAATTTTTAATTTCAAAACTAACCGGGAAAACAGACGTGCAGCGGGAACGCTCGCTGATTGAGCTGTTCAGATCGCCGTCTCCTCCCAGTGTTGCCCATTGGGACGACGAAATCGTGTTTTCTAAGAGAAAAGTTATCAAACAAAAACAGGGGAAACCTAATTTTCCCCATCTCGCTTTTTCTATTTTTTTCTTCAGTTTTTCGATTTCGAACTTTACTGTCTCATGAAATTTTGCATCTGGGGACTATAGATTTCTCGATCTCAGCGCTTCAAGCGGCCATAAATGAACTATTCCAGCATGACGTCATTTTCCCAGTTTTTTTAAACATTCGTATTTTCTACAATGTTTTGTTTATTCGTAAATTAGGAAGTTCGGGCTGAAAGTTTGCCTTAGGAGGTTTTTAGAGGTGCTGAATCCAATTTTGGGGTCAAAAATAGGAAATTTCGACATGGTGAAATTCCTCATTGATAGGGTACTTCAACTTTCACAAATCCCAAACATTTCATCGATTTCATCGACAGGATTGTAACTTCACAATAGTTTTGTCCGTTTTCAGGTTGAGAAGAGTGTATGACAAGGGGTGAAAAAATCCTACTTTCACCTTTTCCTATAGAATAATTCAAGAGGAAATTATTTGTATTAGGTAAGATTTTTTTCACCCCCCGAAAGTGGAAACTTGCTTAAAACTTGATATTTGGGACACATTGCGATAGCACAATTTTTTTTCTCGAAAATTCACTAAAATCGGGGGAAATATTTCTTCTTTTACCATAACAAGGTCCGTCTCTACTGATTCACAAGCTCATTGCAACGCGAGTAGGTTTTAAGGCATTTAATTAATTTTTAAGGTATTTAATAATGTCTAAAATAGTGTTTGTGATGTGTAAAAAGTGTGATGGGAAGTAGAGTGCCTGATGTTTTCATTTTGCTTCCGAGTCTACCAAGGTATCGGAAGCACTGTTCACTTTTCAAGGATATTGAAAGTCTGCCAAGTGGGTATGGCACATAGCTTCCTCGTATCCATAACCCGATTGTACAGATGATCCGACGCATAGTTGTTGATCTGAAAACATCAATCTACTAGTACCTTGCACTAACATAGAGGTCTATCTACACATTAATCCGCACAATCTCTGAAAATGTCGTTGAATTTGGGTAGAAAATATAGAAGTTATGGCTGTAACCAGGAATTCACCTTTTGCTCATGTGCAGTGGCTACTGAATCACTAAGGCTACTCAGTCAGGCTAATCAGTCCCGGAGCAATGATTTTCATAGGGGATCATCTACACTCCAATCTGAAAAATCCTGGAAAATGTCATCAAATTCGGATAAAATGTAGAAGTTATGGCTGTTATTATTATTATTATTTTTTTTAATCTCCCCTCAAAGACTATAAAGGTCTATCTGACGGAGGGGGCACGCCATAAAACAAAATAAATCAAATATAATGGGGAGGACGCCCAGTACTCACCCGATGCCAGCCCTAGGGATGAGGGATGATGAGGAAGGTGGGGTTGGGAGAGAGGGATGAAGGGAAGTGCCTCTATAAAATGACCATCAGTTTAAATATGAGCCGAGCAGTACGCGTCTGGTGACACCACTGAGTACACCTACTGAGATGCCCAACTGGCGCAACTCCGTGGCACTTTTCCCGCACCACATTCCGCGTCATGACAAGATCGCAGCCATCATCCTGATGTTTTTGGGTTCCACTCCTTTTAGCTCTGACACTGCATGCCGTAAATCATCTCTATCATACTTTCTTATCTTAGCCCGCCAGGTCTGCTCCATGTCCATGCAAAATTCACCTGTACTCATGCGCAGCGGCTAATATCTGTTCGGGGGCGATGTTTTTCATAGGGAACCATCTACACTCAAATCCGCATAAGCCCTGAAAAGAAATCTGATTGGAAATCTATAAGTTATGGCTGTTTTAAGGAATTCACGTTTGCGCATGCGTTGTCGCTACTATCAGTCGGGGAGCGAAGATTTTCATAGGGACCATCTGCACAATCCCTGACAATTCACATAACAGACAAACAGGTTCAGGAAGGCCTAAAACGGAAAACGCGAGTGGAAATTTTGATTTTGGAGTACTTTTTTTCTTCAACCTTGAAAATTTCATTCATTTAATGTTAAAACAATGCTTCCGCTATCTTAGTAGACTCGGAAGTAAAATGTTCTCCAATTCATATTTTCCACTCGAGTTACACGTTGTACGAGTACGTTCCTGAACAATTTTGGTTTTGTGTGTCTGTCATGAAGTTCCTTGAAACGGACAAAACTATACGAAGTTATTGTCCGATTTCGATGACATTTTCAGGTATTGTGCGGGCTAACGTGTTGATTAACCCTATGAGGGTAGTGCGAGTTACTTAGAGATTGATGTTTTGAAATTAGCTACTAAGCATCAAATAATGAATAATTAAATCGGGTTACGGGTACGAGGAAGCTATGTGCCACACCCAGTTGGCTGACCTATTTTACCGGTTTCAACTAAATCTCATATCTTACAGTTTGAAAAGTTGTGAATGGGGGGGGGGGGGGGGGGGGCTGAGGAATAGGTATACAAAGATTACTTCAGTTACTAGTTAGATTCCTTTAGTTACTGTTATAGTTTGTTAATGTAAATAATAGAAAGAAAAATGTTAAAACCTTAGAAAACAATTTTAGCCTGTGCGTTACCCAACACCGTCTCAAACTATGAACCTGACAAAATTTGCCCTTGCTCAAACCTAAAATTATCACCTCCATGTTCGATTTCGCTCAAACTTGGAAAGTAGTCCGGGGCCATTGGTTTGTCATCCACAATCGAGATTGTGCGAGTTTTCTCTAGATGTGTGCATATCTTCGCACCTGGATCAATGATGCCTCAGCGCAAGGGGGAAAGAATGCCTCTTCAAGGCTAGTTTGGGATGGACGTTTTGTTGATATCCTGTGAATATCATCGATCTCAGATCCATAAAATCTCTGTCACAGGCATAACTTACATAATTTTTATCCGATACCACCATTTTAATGTAGCAGAAGGTTTGGCCCCATATAGTCCCCTATAGGTGCTGTTTATTGAAGTCATATTAATTGTATCAATAGCCTACGCTCAATAAATACATCCAAACATAATGGGGAATTTGCCTCACATTTTTTTTTTTTTTTTCGAATGAGGCTTTATTTTTATAGAATAAAACCATAGTGAGCTGCTCGAAAACGCATCCAAAAAATTTAGAGAATTTAAGGAAGATGGAAATTTTAAATGTGGTGGCAATGTGTAAGAGGCAGCCATGTTTGAAACGTGACGGATATTCTACCAATCTGACTTCAAAGGAGGTTCTGTGGCGCTTACCACAGAAGCGGAACATACACGAACTTTTAGCTTCCGAGTAGTGCGCACAAGAGTGGGCCGCGAACTGGCAGGAAGAACCCAGACACAAAAGTGACCAAAAGAAACAATATTACTCACTTTTTTACAATACGAATCTACCTACTAGTTTATCAAGCATTATTAGTCTTCATTTTCTCTTATTTAGTTTCAAGATTTGAATCACATTATTCGAGTAGCCATTTCACTGGATCGTTTTGTGTGGCGGTGCTAGAACTCTGTCTGTTGTCGGAGTTGTTTTCGCGTCGTTTTTTTTTTTCGTATGACGTCAACAATATTCCTCGATTTTCGCGGTGTTTTGTAACAGAGGTTCACTTGTTTAGTCATTTTCTCCTACGGTTATTTTTTCCCCTTGGTTATTCCTAGTGTTAAACGTTATTCTAGGGCCCTATTATAGGATTTGACTTGAAATTCCAGAATCTAAAATTGAGGCAAATTCCCCATTATTCTCTACCTATACTGTTAAATTTCGCTCTGACTTGGAGGGTAGTTAGGAATCGTTTTGGAGATCTCTTATGTATTTGTGAATGGATCAACACAATCATGTATTGGGCACAATGGAGTCCCACATTGTCTCGGCAGACTTCTCTTCTAATTAGTTGGAAGTGGACGTTTGTTTCCACAGATGCGCAACGAAACAAACAGATGTTAGCGCATAAACACCATTCTAAGTTCTTTTTATGGATTTGGAAAAGAAACGATCGTTTCATGTTCGTCCAACTGTTATCAATAGTTCTATGTTGTTCCAAACCTGTCAGTTCTCTACCTATTGAATTCATTGTAAGTCCATGAGATTTATCTATCTAAACGTACATCGGATTGTGATTAGTAATCTCGAGCTGAATGCCCCGAAACGGCGCACATTGGACAAAACACGATTTCAGGTTGACGAGCAAATAACGAAACTATTGTGTCGCTGGTTCTTAATGATCAAAAACGCATGACATTATAGTCTTGATATTCTTGGCTCGCACTTTCACTGACTTAACCCTCATCACTATCGCTCTTTTGAACATGTATTCCAACTTTTTATGTCATCTCATTTTAATCCAAAATTTCTATTATTCTATCATTTTGGTTTATTATTTTCAATAATGAACCTTTGGAATCGACCAAGAAAAAAAAAATTTTAACACCCCCTCAAAATTTGATGGTTTACGTTTCAAGGTACGTAGAATCCAAAAATCGAATAAAAATTTGGCCGTCCGTCCGCCGTACGCCGTACGCCGTACGCGGCACTTTTGCCACTTAGCATTGACCGATTTTGATGAAATTTGGTATGTAGGCTCCATTTGGGGTCTAGTTGTGCCCCGAAGCTTTTGGTTGATGTAGGTCACTCCTAAGGGTTCCAAAATCAATTTTGAAATTTTGAAAACGCTCTAACTCAAAAAATTTTGATATAAAGGTATTGTTTTTCCTTCAATTTAAGATTCTATAGAATTTTTAGAATTTTTTGAGACCACGCGGAGCTCTGTAGGACAATCCGTTCGCTCACTACGAAAATTTAAGTGTTTATATTGAAATATATATATATATAAATCAAAACACGAGTGTGAATCGCAAAAGAGGCCTAATCTCCGTTCAAATTAGAGCTGACCGAAATGCAATCGATGGTTGGTGGTTTTGATTTTTTTTTGATTTTTTTTGATTTTTTTTTTGATTTTTTTTTTTTCTTCTTTTCATATTGGTTGGTTGGTGATTTTGTAGACGAGTGATCTATATAGAAAATAATAAACCATTGTGTAATAATTTGCAGCGTTTTGTTCACAGAGGTGACGGTTTAGTCTTTCAAAATGGCCGTTAATGTTTATTCTACGAACGTTACGACCGAAAATCTGAGCCGACATGATATGCTTGCTTGGGTGAACGACTGCCTGCAATCCCATTTCTCTAAAATTGAGGAGCTGTGTACCGGAGCTGCTTACTGCCAGTACATGGACATGTTATTCCCTGGTTAGTATAATTTCGTATCGAATACTAACAGTCTTGGCTGATTGTTTCGAGCTGTGAAGTGTTTTTTTATAATGGGTCGCTGGATTTTACAAATACATGTCTATTTTTAACCAACTTCCAATCAGTCTGTTTAGTGTTTCACGGAAGGAATTTTCCCTTCATTCCATTATTTTTCGCGACACCTCCAAAATGTTATGTATTGTAGTTATTCAATGAGCTAAAAAGAAAGGCAATAGTACAGAAGATCAATTTCATTTATAGTAAGGGTGAATCTCAGTAATTATCCATTCCCCTTCCAAAATATAATTTTAGTTCTGTTTTCCTCCTGCTTCTTTGTTGAATTATGTTTAAACATGTTTTCATTCTAATCAACCTAATATTGTTTTACAGGAAGTATACCCGTCAAACGTATTAAGTTTAAAACAAACCTCGAGCATGAGTATATACAGAACTTCAAGCTTCTTCAAGCTGCTTTCAAAAAGAAGGGCGTTGATAAAGTAAGTGACTCAGTCAATGATGATGGATCTGATGAATTTCTGATTATAAATTAGAAACATAAAATGTTCTACATTTAATGTTGCAAGTATTTCGAACAGGTATTCCTGACTCTTAACTCCTTGAATTTGAAACATGCAAGCTGCATTTGCTTGTTGCTCAGATTCCGCCTGAAAAAGCAGGAATAATATGAAGTAATACAATGGTAAGGGATTATGCAAACTCTCATGCCATGGAATGGGTGAGGGTATAAGGATGGCCGCTGAGGGAAGAGCAGCAGGGTTTGCTGGGACTGTAATGTTGAGTGGGTTGTATAGAAAGAATAATACAGAGAAAAGAAACCCATCCACAGAGTGCCACCGATGGACCTAGGAACCCCACTTCTCAAGCAACAAACGAGTCGGCGGGGTACCTCTCAGATTCAGCAATTCCAAGCCCTTTGGTTAAACCAGCTGATTTCTGCATGACCATCGTGTCATACAGGCCTTCATTGATTCAGTATGCTGAAACTTGGACAATTTCAAAATGGTTGTTGGTTGGCAAAAACGATATTTCAATATGGAATATCTTTGCTATTTTGAATTAGTAAAAGGTATTCAGTCCATGCTGAAGGTATAACAATCATGAGTGATGTTTTTGGAAAATTTTTCACTCTCGCAAGTTGATCACAACCAATATGAATTTATAAGATTGGGGGGGGGGGGGGGGGGTTACTTATCTAACCCACCTTCCTACCCACTAGCTCTGATTTTTTGTTACAATAATTTACACGAAATTAAGGTATTATATCAATCATGGTGTTCGGTACCACGTTAATAATGATACTAAACCTTCATTCTACTACCTTGTACTAATATTGTGCTAAAGTTATATGTGGGCTTCATATAACAAGGAATGTTATTTTCGGAGTCTTGATCTGAATTTATGAGGTTAGGTATCTACCATTGAACTTTTTTACTGTCCCTGGTAACAGAGGAAATGAGGGTGTTATTCTCTTAATATTATCCACCTCGCCAAGCAAAAATGACGAAATTTCCTCAGCTCTGGCCTTAGATGGTTACTGTAAGGTATTGATCGGTTGTTTTGGACAAGGGCTGTGATGGCTCTCCTCATCTGGTGGATAACCTATTTTGAGGTATTAATGGATGGGGTCGTGCAGCTCACTACACCAAACTGGCTATCTGGTAACATCGTCTTACTCAACAGTGGGTGTACACTGGCCAGTGGTTGTCGTAATGACGCTCTAGTAGACAATGTGTCCTCTTGAGGGCTCTGTCTGAAGTAGTACCTACTACTGTGTGTGTGTACCACGTATGGATGAGATATGAGGACGAGCAGAGTTCCCTACTGCCTCTTAGTACCACCTAATTTGAGAGGAGTCTCAACCCAAATTATCAACCAGTATGGAACCCAAATTATCTGTGGAGTATGGATTCAGGAATGCCAATTTTTGTCAATGAAACTACCTTTGTATCGTCATTGACTGGTTTTGGGATTCATCTTTATTGTCATGAATTTACATGGCGCGCCTTTGGCTGACCGAATGTTTATAAATTAATGTTGATAATTGATGACTGATTTGAAAAGTTAACGGAGCTGAGACTTACTAGAATCATTGGACAGAGCATCCAAGTGTTTCATTAGTCTTGCTGATTTCAATTGATCTTCATCATTGCCAAGATTATTAAACTATTTAAAATCTTGGAATTGTCTCGCCCAGAGTGCATGTGGCAATAGTGGAAGCTGATATTGAAGCAAATTATTAAAAATTTAACGAAAGGTGCATCAATTGAATCAATTTTGCTTCAGCTCATTACTTGTAATGGAATGTTCTAAGTTCTTCGTCTATGTAATTACTTAAATATAGGTAACTATTAGTTATGGTATTACAAATAACAAGACTTTGGCAACAACAGTTGTAGTTTCAGACCAATGAAAATTCTCTAATCTAAATAAATGGTCTAATGAATAATAATATTCAAAGGCTTATTCATGCTTAAAAAAAATCTTCTATGAACTTCCAGAGATTTAATGAAATAGCAGTGTACTTTGAGTATGTAAGTTACTGTTCAATTGTATTCCATGCTTCCTTGAACAGTCAATGTGTATACAGTGTGAACATAATATACATACTCTCTAACACGCCCCAAAGTAACTAATCTTTCCATACAACAACTAATTTACACTTAAACTGAGACATGAGGACTGCTTAGTACCACTTCTGCTGAGAAAGTTTCAAAAAATTTGTTCTTTCAACATTTTGAATCCAATTTATTACCTACCTCAATTTTACTCGAAAAATCGCTAAATAAATGAAATCTTAAACCCTAATTAATTATTTACGAATCCAACATCAAAAAGAACAAGTAAGATAAATATATGTCGGCGGTATCGCCAGTATTCAAATTAGGCGCCACCGAAGTATAATAAGATCTGTGAATCGGCTTCTCGATGGATCGAATGAACGAGAAGCCGTCTATCGATGTATCGAGAAGGGGGACAGGCAGTTCGAAAGAACCCCGCAAAGGGAGGTCGGCCTAGTAATTTTTGATAAGTTAAATTCAATCGTAATGCTATTGTAGAGCAATGAAAGTGGTGTGATAATGTCGAGTTATGATTAATGAATACGCCCTCTCTCCGTCATATACATCGTACATTATACTTACCGTTAACTTGTTGTTACAGTTGTGTTGTGATTTTGTTTGT
The DNA here is from genome assembly GCA_009739505.2 of Apolygus lucorum. NCBI lineage: Eukaryota > Metazoa > Arthropoda > Insecta > Hemiptera > Miridae > Apolygus > Apolygus lucorum. Next base: position 72,705,452 of record CM019167.2, on the reverse strand, counting down.
ATCGTTGCAGACCATTATATTTTTTTTCTTCAGTCAGAAACCCTCTGATCGCTGTGTATTTATTATTTGAGGTTATATTTTCGGGACTATTGTCTTTTCTAATTTACTTCCAAAGTGAGTTTCAAATAATTCACTTCCTCAGTCCATCGCCATTTCAAAGACAACCTTCATGTCAGAGAGGTTTCTGACATTTTTCTTAAACAATTGATTGCAGAAGTGGCTCAATAAGTATGATGTTCAGTTGGGGAGGTAATGCAATTATTTATATCTTATGATGTATGTAATGTTCGCATTAGAGAACACGTCAGTAGAGGAAGTGTTTTGTGAACTATGAAATTACTAACAAGTGTTTTGGCCGTTTGACCCTTGATATATGTAATTTTTTCCCATTTATTACGTAGGTGTGTTACTTCAGCGGCTATGGTTTGTGTGGCTATAGTCTGTTGTTTCGTGTTACATAATTTGAGGTTCACCAACTGGGACCCATGAGCTTAGCGCGGCGAACAAGTGCGACCCGGTGTTTTTCTTGCCCAATGGGGTATTTCAGGCAATTTTTAAAAATTTTTTTTCAAAAGAGTATGGCTCAGGAATAACGGTAATTGGGTCTGTTCGTCGAGAAAATGTTTCTAAAAAGTCAGAGAAGCTAAGGAAAGTTCGTGACGTAGCTAGCCAACTGTCTTTGAAAAAGTATCCATGCACAGAGAAGCGATGAAACCCTTGGAGGACCTCTTGGATACTACTAAATACTACTCACACACACACGTGGCATAAGTGTGTGCGCGTTAAGGGAGGCCCGCCTTTTTTTCAAACGTGTGATCTCTTTAATTAATTTTCCTACCACATGTTATAGTATCATTGGGCTTAAAGTTGGAGTATATTGGTTTTCAAGGGTGCTGAATCCAAATTTGAGGTCAAAAACCTGAATTTCCGACCCACCGAAATACCTCACTACCATTTGCGACCCAGTAGTTTGCTATCTGACAGCAAAAATTCAGTTTATCATCAGTTCGAATGTTCTTCTACTAACATTGAGCTATGGGTGAGTTACTATCCGATTCTGATTCCGTCTACATGACATCTCTTCAATCGAGCTCTAAGCCTTTCAGCAATAGAGAAGACTGAATTGAAGGACATGGGGAACGTAAAAACTCGTGATGTGGATGAGTCGCGCAGTATTAGACAAGCTGTGTTCCGTATCAGAAATAAATTTTAGCCCAATCTCTCAACATCATTGCAGGAAGCTATTGATAAAACTGCCGCCAGATATGTTAATCAGCAACGCTGGAGAAAACTTGTTGTTTGTCAGTGACAGTGTAGCCAATGTCAAATTTCACGGTGGATTTTCAACCATGGAAAATTTCAAGTTTTTGGCTGGCAGTAACCACGTATTTGTTCACGAAACTTTTGTCAGCTCACCCTCTCTTTTCAACCAGCTTTTTACGGTCCACACTTCTCAAGATGGGGTTTTAGTGGCCTTCTACTTGCTCCCGAATAAGCAAATGACTTCTTATAAGTATGTTTTCGAAGATCTCTTGAAGCAGTGCAACAAGATTGGGCTTCTGTTCTCCTCTGGGTAATGCTAATCGAACTATGGGTCGCACTTGGTGCTTCTAGGGAGAAAGGAGCGGGTCGCAAATGGTACTATGATCGAGAAAAGGTTGAGTCACAGTAGGTAGTTGATCTGAAATTCCGCGGGTAGCAGTTGGTATAAATGGGTATAAATGGGGGGGTTGGCCAACACCAACATAATTATGTTTTTTCATGATCACATCTGATGACTTTGAAAAAATGATAGCATTCAAGTCAGGCTTTACGACTGTTTCTTCGTACGTGCAATCATAGCTCGTCAGGTGTCAATATTATTGCAGATCGAAATGTTTTCTTCTGTACGTGAAAAATTATGCACGTTTCCCTTTAGTATCCAATTTTCAGTTTGTCTTTGATTGCAGGTTATACCTGTTGACAAGCTTATAAAAGGCAGGTTTCAGGATAACTTTGAATTTCTTCAATGGTTCAAAAAATTCTTTGATGCAAACTATGATGGCCATGAATATGATGGATCTGACGCCAGGGGTGGCATGGTGCTGGGCTCCGGTGCCAACAACATCGAGTCAGCTGGCTTCACAGCGCCCGCTCCCCCTCGGCCCCCACCTAACAGGCGCATAGCATCTGGTATCAGCCAATGATCAGATGAGAGTTTTTGCAACATCTTTTAATATTTTTCTTTGCTTGCATAGATATTGTCTCACGTTTTCCTGCAACTCAATTTTACGTTGATGTTTCACAGTTTTCGCTGCTGCATGTATTTGCTTCTCTTGATTGGTGCTCTTCTATTTACAGTTATTTATGGTTTTTTCCCCTCATTCAATCCTCTCTTTGTTGTTAGTAATTGGCAACTATCGCGGTTTGTGAACCGATTATGTTTACTTAGTGATTATGGAAATAGCGTGAAAGCGAGTAAATGTACTTTCCTTGAGAATCAATATATTTATATCAATTTTGAAAATGAATCCATTTCATGGAAAGAATTGATCAATTTAGAGAAAAATGGTGAGGAGGGGGCACCTATGGGAAAGCGCATTGATTGAATTGCTCTTTTCAGTTTTGGTTCACAAGTACTGCTGGATGAGTGTCCCTTTGAGTTCATTTACATCAAAATTGAACTGAGAATTGGCGTACAGGGGTTATCAGGAGTGTTGAATCCTTTTTAAGAAATCTTCGGCTGTTAACTGGTTTAATGAACGGTTCCCATGAGATCACCGAAGTTAAGGCCAGTCGGCCCGGGAGATTATCTGGATTGGTGACTGTTCGATGGCGGTGTCGCAGGTCTTGATCATTTTTCGGGTTGGGGCCGTTCGTGGCAATAAGTAGCCATGAGCGAAATCATCAGAACCAATTATGATCTTCCGTTTGGAAGACAGTCGACGTCCGCAACGCCAGGAATTGCATTTGGACGAAAAGTCAACCTGAGATGGCTGTTTACTTTACTTTTTTCTTTTTTAATGTTAAAAAAATCGAAATTCCTACACTCTGGTACATTGTTTACCAATATGTTATCACTTCTGTTGCTCTTTCTCATAGCATTCTCATTTCATGCTATTTCAAATATCTAGTTTGTATCTACTTACGTTCATCATTGATAGGGTCGATTTTTGGTGGTTGCTGAATTTTTTCATAGAAACGCTCGAATTTGTTTCTGTTTAGCTGGACATTCGTAAATTGGTAGATGGGAGTCCGTTTGTTTTGCGTGTGTTCAATTTATTTTTACGTGAATCTGAAGTTCTTCTTACTTGGTTTTTATCTTCTTGTAGTGCATGCCTAGAGCACGATTCTACATTGAGTGTTTTAATGTTGACTATCAAATTGTTGGTCATCACATATGTTGCTGATGAAATTCTTGTTGGAATGTTCGGCGTGGTTTATATTAATTTATTTCCTTACAAAAGTAATCTAAAACTTTTCGCTATTTGATGCTCTTCAGAGGTACTCAAATCAAAAATCTAAGATTCAATCCATTCTCATTTGGTAGGGAGTAGATTGCAGAAAGACGTCAGGATAGGCCAGTTAATCTAGATAATTTTGGGGTTTGACATCGGAATCTCTGTAGGAAAACGTTTTATGATTTAAATCAGTTAATGCCGCTCGTAGTATCCTGGTTTTGCGTGGTCCTTGGATGCGAGCATAACTCTGAGGAGCCTAAGAACCCTTCTCTTTTGGGGTAGTGTTGGTTATCGTTTAAAACGTCGCCCATAAATGCCGCATCCAAGCGTTTCGACCACTCTATAACAAATGAAAGTTCATTAAATTTTGTGTCAAATAAGTCCCACAACTTATAATTCGGGTCAAACCCTGTATTTGAAAAAAGACAAATTTTCGAAACTTGGAGCAAAAGTTATATGTTGTCACTTTCCACCGCCTGCCACATGAAAATAACGTGTCACGCCTTAAAGATCTTCAAAATAAAAGTTCTAGGCCATCTAATTCTCCGTCTTGAAAGCATCAAGAATTCAATTTCTGAGCATAATTGGACTCGAAAAGGCAAGAAATGGGAAAGTTGGTGGTAATTGAAGTTTTCAGTGTCAGCATGTTTTTTTGTTTATTTACTATTATACATATTAAGAAACATTAAAACAGATTAAAAAAACATTAATGAACAGATTGATTGAAAAGTAAATGTGAAGGACTGTAAAGGAATAAGATGATGTTATTCACTTTTAGCGTTTTGATGTGGTCGGGCTGTTGCCTTTAGAGAGTGCTTGCTTGGACTGAGGCCTAGGCTTCCTCCTGTTCATTGCTGTGTGAGTCTGAAGAAGGAAGGGAACAGTGAGCAATGTTGTTAGATGAGTACACTTAATATAGGTAGAAGAAAGTACAATTGAGTAATTTTAAAAAGGAAAAGCATTTACCTGGCACGTCCGGATCATCCAGCTCCTCAATAATCGGGATGGAATCTACAGGAAAAACCGTGCAATACCCTGTTGTGGTGTTCGAGCATCCTTGTCTTTTTCAGGAAAAGCAATATATTTAACTTAGGGATCCTTGGATTAATAATGTCTTTTTAAAAAAGGTTTAACTAAACTTTATTGCGATGTGAACATAAGCGGAGCTGCGAGAGAACTGACTGATGGTCGGCAGAGCTGCTATTTATAATGTCGGGAGAGTCTGCTTAGGTCAGCAGAATGTACCGCAGGTAACTTTTATGTACGATGTTTCAGCACTCACAACAGTGCGGGAAATGGCGGTAACCTTGGTGTTGAACAGATGAATCTTTCTCCTTTCAAAATTGCTTAATTGCTCGTTCCTCTATCTATATTAAGTGTTTTCATTTAACAACGTTGCTCATTGTGCTCATTTTTCTCCAGGCCCACTCAGCAATGAGCTGGAGGAAGCCTGGGCCTCAGCCCAAGCACCCCCTGAAGGCTTCAGTCCGTTCACATTAAAACGCCAAAAGTGATTAACATAATTTTATTCATCAAAATTCCTTCACATTTACTTCTGATTGTTCATTCAGGGTTTTAAACGTGTATATTAGTAAATAAACCAAAAATATGCTGACACCGAAAACTTCATTCATCACCAACTTTCCCTCTTCTTACCTTTCTGAGAGTAATTATGCACAGAAATTAAATTCTCGATCCTTTTTGGATCGAGAATTTAACAACACAACTTTTATTTCGAAGTTTTTTTAGATGTAGGTACACGTAATTTTCACGTGGCAGGTGGTGGAAAGTGACGAAATCCACGTGAAAAATTTGTCAATTTTCAACTACCGAGTTTGACCTTAGGTATCGCTTGATTGAATGATAAAGTGGTGATACTCATTCGAAGCACAATTTAATGGGCTTTCATTTGATATAGAGTGGTCGAAACGCTTGGATGCGCCATTTTGACGTTATTAGCTAGAAAAAAAACCAACACAACTCCAAAAACTTCGTGGTTTTTGGCTACCCTGAGTGATGCTCACACCCAGGGACTGGGACACTACTAACAGGCACCCAATGAACCGATTCAAATCATAAAACGTTTTTCTACAGTCATTCCGAAGTGCATCTCTTGATTAAACTGCCCTATGATTTCTTTACAGCTTGTTAATCTGCTAGTCTGCCTGGGCTCGAGAAGGCACAAGTACACATTTTTCAGAGTTCTAGTCCTCTTATTTCCTCTTTCAGCTCAATGCACTGCTCTACTTATGTGATGGTTAAAAGACAAGCTATCCTGTCGTGTAAATTCAAATCTATTTGGTCCTTAGCATTTCCTTAGCTCTCGGTTTCTTTGTTCAATATGGTTTCCATCAGATTTTAAGAATTTACTTAATACACTGTTAAGATAGTACTTTGAATGACATTCTATATAAAATCCGAAATTCTATTTCTATAGTTCTATTCTTTTCTTCTTTTGCCACTAAGTTTATCACATCAACGCACTACATTTCAGTCTGCTTGATCGTTTATTCTTCAGACTCTCTCAGGAAACATTGGAAAGGGCCTTCTTCATAGCTCACTGGCTAAGACTTTCCTAATGAGCCATTGAAGAAGTTATCTATTTTTCTTGTGATATATCACCAGTACGATATTGTTGTTCTGGTAAAGATTTTGTTGAGTTGAAGGCAAACAGGCCTTGTAATGCCTCTGTTGGTTGTGATTAGGTTCGGATTCATTTTTGTACTCCTACTCTCCTGTTTTCTTGTTCATGTTGTTCTCCATTACACTTCCTCGATTCTGAATGGTAGTAGATTATGATTTTTTCCTATCCTTGCATTTCTTAACTTATTTGCAGTAATCTTTTCAGTTCGCAAAGTTGTTATTACAGCCCCCCTCCCCTAGGATTTTATTTCTTTGAGCACTTCTGTTGTCAATTGATCGTAGATGTCGCCAGAAAATCATTCACTTGGCGATAATTTAATTTTTTATTTACCTAACCCTTTTGTTTTTAATTTGTTTGTTTTGGCATGCACTCTATTTCAGATCGTCCCTATTGATAAACTTGTGAAAGGAAAATTTCAAGATAACTTTGAATTTCTCCAGTGGTTTAAGAAGTTTTTTGATGCTAACTATTCCGGGCAAGATTACAATGCCATGCTTGTCAGGGAAGGACAGCCTATGGGTGCGGGAGGAGCATCAGCTCCACGAAACAATAACATTAGTCTTTCCCAAAGTAATGTGCTTCGAAAAGGCTCCAATTCCAAACAAGACTTGAATTTGTCGCCCACCAAAGGCATCAAACCTGGTAAAATCACAACTCTTTAAATTTAAAATATGGTTAGATGCCTATCATATTTTATTAGGGCCCATGTCTCCTCACTCGTGTATCTTCTGTTCATTTTACTGATGTTTATGGCGCATTCGCTCACTTATTTTGCATTTACTAGTTATAGATCTTACATGTGACACAGTTAGCAAAATGTGTCGAAAGTTTTCTTCATTCTGGGGCTTGTTTCACAATATTATAGTAACTATTTTTATTTTTACGAGTAAATGCGCTGGTAACTTGTAAATTCTGTTTCACAATCTAATTTTCTAGTGCCGCAAATATTAGTGAATGCTCTTGTAATCTTATTAGTTTTACAAGGAGTCGGTTCCTGTTGAAATTTTTTGAACCTTTTATAACGTATAATTTCGCCTTCACACGAGTTTTGCGACATTGATTTTCGACTGTCCCAGTGAAAAAATGCTCGAAGATTTGTTATTTGGATCCTCTTAGCCTGACAAAGACCTTCTTGAGAGAGCAAAACTTCCACATGGTGCTGTGCGACGAAAAAACGTGTTCCGTTCAAGAGTGAACTTCATTTTTTTTTTTTTAGTGAACTAGAGTGCAAAGAAATATTCCATATGTAGAGTAAACAAAATTGCATTCTTAGTTGAAGAAATCGGACCGCTCATAGCACAATGTTGAGGAAGAAGTGATACTCTATCTGTGGAGCATCAGGCGTGCTTGGTGCTTCTCTTGATAGGAAATAGTGCCCAGTAAGTACCACGTCGTAGCCGAGATGCATGGTGTCAGCAAAGCAACCGTTTGAAAGCTGTGCAAAGAAAGTTATGGCTGTAGTTGACGTGAGACTATTCAACATGGTTGTAACATGGCCACAAAACAATAACTTCTAATGGCTATTCAACTAATAATTTCTCTTACGTTTTATCTTTTCAATCAGCCTCAATTGTAATTTTCGCTTGTCCTCTCGATTCCCCATGTTGTGGAATTGAAAAAAATTAGAATGCAAGCGCAAAATAAAACAGCGAAGAAATGTAGGGACGGGAGGAGGAACCTGTGATGAGTATCAGCTGACTTTGGATTATCATCAGCTTGGCTAGTAATTTTCCTATCTTACTCGTGAAAATCTTCTTGTAATACCAGTCTGGCACATCTCATTGTGAAACGAAAAATACAAGAACTCATAATAACATCACTTGTAAACTTGTAAATTTCACTGATATTACAAGCTTATTGTGAAACAGGCCCCAGGAGTTGAAATTATTCACATTCAAGTGACGATGCCATTTGTCACGAGACCTAGAAATCAGGTGTGGAATATGCAATTCCATCATCACAATTTAGTTTTGCATGATTCAAAAAGGCGTGGTGTCAGTTTTTTGCCAAATAATTTTTAGTTCAAAGAACATTAGAGTTGAAAATACCAATAACTGATTTCAATGATCGCAGAAATAAAAGGTATGAACTGATAGCAAAAATCACAGTAATACGGTATGAAGGCAATTACCCTACCCTAATCAAATTGAATTACACCCATGGAACAGAAATTGGTTATTTTTTAGAATTCTCTCTTGCTGATACAGGTAATGGGAAAATCGAATCATCTCGTCAGGATTGATAATCTGAATGGTCACTATAGGATTTTTATTTATAAGGTCAGATATCTGGTATTTGAACGGTTAGATATTGCTTCAGTTGTTGAGTGTGCTATCTGCCAGTGCTTTCTAAGAGTTTTACTGCATGCCATCGGAATGAGTTTTTCTAAACAATACTTTTTTGAATAATTTGCTTACAACATGATTTAATATTGATGTACGTCACATTAGGGTTCGACTGTCATTGTCACATATTGAAGCACTTGCAATGCAGTGACTGCTTTTGAAAAGAATTATTACATAATGAACACAGTCATTCCCCGCAGTTATTTCAATTGTTTATTCGTTTAATGTCATTATTTATGGCATTCAGTGATTTTGGTTTATTATTTTCAATAATGAATCTTTGGAATCGACCAAGGAAAAAAATTGTTAACACCCCTCAAAATTTGTTGGTTTACGTTTCAAGGTACGTAGAATCGGAAAATCGAAGAAACATTTGGCCGTCCGTACGCCGTACGCGGCACTTTCCCCACTTAGCATTGACTGATTTTGGTGAAATTTGGTATATGAGCTCCATTTGGGGTCTAGTTGTGCCCCGAAGCTTTTGGTTAATGTAGGTCACTTCTACGGGGTGAAAAATAAGGGTTGAAATTTTGAAAACGCCCTTACTCTAAAAAGTTTGATATAAAGGTATTGTTTTTCCATCAATAGTATTGAATTTTTAGAGACCACGCGGAGCCCTGTAGGACAAACCGTTCGCTCCCTACAAGAACTTAAGCGTTGGACTTATGATAAATCAGAAATACGAGTGTGAATCGCAAGAGAGGCCTAATCCCCTTTCAAATTTTAGCTGACCGAAATGCGACCACTGTAGGTACGTGGTAGGTAGGATCTATGGTAGGTAGGTGGTGACAATGGCAAAGCCGAGTTCTTTGCAGAAGAGTGATCTATATAGAAAAATAAACCTTTGTGTAATAATTTGCAGCGTTTTAAGTATCTATAATGTGAAATTGACACCCCAACCACTCTTTTGGTTTCCGTTATTGGGAGGGTTAGGTAAAAACTTGAAGCTTCTACTCTACTTTATGTTGGTTATTCATTGTTAACCTTTGGAATCGAGCAAGAAAAATGTTTTTAACCCCCAAATTTTGGTGATTTAGTTTAAAGGTACGTAGAATTTGAAAACTAAATTAAAACAAAAAAAATGTCCATACGTCAAACGCGGCTCTTCCCTTAGTTACTGTTATATCCCGGTCTCACTTGAGACGAACACTAAATAATTTCTAATTATTAGAAATTTGGAATTTTTAGGTGTTTGAAAAATTACGCGCACATGGACGGGAAAATCAACACTTCTGTATTTTTAGCAACTCTCATGATAACAATCGGTTCCATGTTTTAGTTATACCTATTTTAAAGATCCATCATCCACAACAATCGCTCCCCTTGAAATAAAAGCACCCCTCTCACATCGAGAAACTGAAAAATAATAGGAACTGGAACTTTGTGGAAATCTTCTTCTGGGATTTTCGGTTTGGGTTTGCAGTTGGTGACGAACAGGCGAAGATTTTGGGGATGGAAATCGGTGAAATGGGGGTGACTCAGGTAGAGGGATTTCGTGAGGCTCTGGAGACTTATGCTGTGGTGTCTTCAGTTCTGGAGTTGAGGGCAAGTTCTCAGTCAGCTCAGGAGAACTCTGTTCTTTCTGTGGAGTCTCAGGAAGTGTGCGTATTAGGAGCTTGTCCAAGTGACGCGTCCAGATCTTGTTGCTCACCTCAACTTCATAAGTCTGAGCTCCCTTGATTTTCTTGATAATACCAGGAACCCATGTTGGATGAAGTGGATCCCTGTACTCCCTGGCCCAAACAGGTTCATTTTCTGTAAATTTAACAACCCTTTTCCCTCCTTGTTGTATCTAGAAGTCCTGACGAGCCTCCACTCGTTTGTGATATGTCGGTCGTAAACGGTCAAACTGGGTGACAGACTGTAATTTCAAAAGTCGGTTAGCTGGGCTGTCACCAGTAGCAGAATGTGGGGCATTCCTATACAAGAATAGAAATTTATTAAGTGCTTCATGAAGATCCTGCTGCTCTTCAAGTGCTTTCAGCAGACGCCTCTTTACCAATTTAACAGCACTCTGCTGCGCCGTTGGTTCGGAGATGGAAAGGAGCACCGATCCGATGCTGGATTCCCCATTTTTGTGTAAATGATGAGAATTCTGTACTAGTGAAGGACCGAGCGCCATCAGACGCGGAGGACAATACTCGGGAGTCCAAATCTTGCACTTTCCTTAGTTACCATGCACCGACTTTTATGAAATTTGGTACATGGGCTCTAGTTTGGGTCTAGTTGTGCCTCGAAACTATTTGTAGTGTCAGTCGCTAATAAGGAGCGAAAAATAGGGGTTGACATTTTCAAAACACCCTAGCTTAGATATGAAGGTATTGTTTTTTTCACAAATTTTAAATAGAATTGAATGGTACCACCTGACAAACCGTTCGCTTCCTATCGGAACTTAAGGGTTGGACTTACAATAAATCAGAAACACGTGTGTGAATCGAAAAATACTGTTCACTGACGGAAATAGGCCTAATTTCTGTTGAAATTTCCGCTGACCAAGTGCAAACATTGTTCGTTTCATTGAAATTAGTTATTTGTTGTTAACAGTTTTGCGTACTTAGAAACCAAGAACGAATTTCTTTATGAAGACACCCACGGGTCTTGGTTAGCAATGTTATGACTAGTAGGTAGCATTAATGGAAAACCCGCGTTCTATGCAGTCGGGTGATCTATACACTAAATAATAAACCTTTGTGTAATAATTTGCTGTTTTTTTTTCTTTTTTGCTAGGAATAGTGTAAGTAACCCATCTGCGAAGAACATGGTTTTTCCATTGGTCAATAATATAGTAGTCGAATGAAATATTACCTCAATACCATTTTCACACGTTAAGATTTATCGTTTTGAATATTATCATGCGACACGAACAATCAAATTCATTTTGGCCTTTCTGCAATATGCAGTGAAAATTCCGTTGGAAAATGTAATTATTTGTTCGGAATAATAGTCACACCAATAGCCAATTTCTATTTCCATGATGTTCATTACTTATTAGATACATTTCTGATTTTCAGTGGCCAAGCCTCCTCCTCGTGCTACTGTGTCCCCGACCAGTACTTCGAATCTTCACGGTGGTAGAATTGGCAACGATGCTCACAAAATAGAAGAGCTTGCTAACCAAGTAAGTAACCATCAACTTGGTTGGATGGTGTTTTCATTGTTGATCTGGTCAGAATAAATTGTTCCTGCACCAGTTTGTGGCACTAATCAACTTCTTTCATGATTTATTTGCAGGTCAGTGATGCGAGGGTAACTATAGAGGGGTTAGAGAAAGAAAGAGATTTCTATTTCGGAAAACTAAGAGACATTGAAGTAGTATGTCAGGAAAATGAAGATCTGCCAGTACTTCAGAAGGTTTTGAGCATCCTTTATGCCACTGAAGTAAGTGTTTTTATCGCTTTCACTGAGTTATTTGACATTTTTTTCTCTCTTGAAGGTATCAATATACGAATGGTCGGAGGTTCGGATCGTGTCTCACTTCTATTGTTTATTTCGACTGTCGAAAGTGCGAGTTTTGAGCTGTATTTTTGCGTAGTGTTATGTTTTAATTTAATGATGGTGAATTGCATTCAATTGTGGTGATACGTGGTGTAGCACCCTATAATAATTCTGCTTTCTAACCAATACGAGGTCTGTCTGGAATAAAAATGAGATGAAAAACATATTGTTAGGAATGCATGCATTCCAGGGGACGTCCCATTGGATAAGCATTAGATCAGTTTAACCAGTTGGTAAGCGATATAACTGTTTCACTCGATGTAATTTATTTATTGCTTTAGGGAAGAAATAGTGATCCCCCCCCTCTTCACCCTTATCCACCATAACATTTCTAGCGGCATGGGAGCCTCGAATCTGAAGAGCATTTTAAAATCCATGACCTACGATACTAGAGATGGGCGAAACAGTTACATTTGCGTATTAGGTTCCACCGTTACCGCTCTGGGTGGGTAATAGGTTCGAATAACCTGTTATTTATTAATAGGTTATCTCAGGGACCTTCTCAGAAGCTCATTCCGACATACCATTCCAAGGTATCGTTTTCGTGATTTTTACTTTTCGTTCCCGACCTACATTCGTTTGTTTATCATGTTATATTGTTATTCCATTCCGAAGTATCATTCCGTTGATCTCTAGTTTTCGTTTCCTACCTATGTTGGGGTTTCTCTCAAGTTATTCCCGACATATTTACGTGTTAGTGTATTTTCACTCTTATTCGATTAAAAAACCCAAGCTATTGTTCCGGCTCCACACATTTACGAGCCTTCCCTGGAACGTTATTTAGTAACAGGATTATTTTGGTTATAGGTTCCAAGCGGAATTAACGAAATCCAGTAATAGGTTATTTTTAACTGTTATGTTAAATACCGCCCATTTCTATACGATACCCATCATGCGAATTCGAGTTAACCCCCCCCCCTCCCCCTCCCCATCACCACCAATGGTGCCAGTCTGGCACCAAAGCGGAAATACGTGCCACACACACACACAGAGTTTCTGTTGAGTGTTGTCCTCCTTCACCCCAGATCGACCGCATAAGGACGCCCAAGTCTTACTGTGGGACGTCCTAAAAATGTATTTTACAATTAATCGGGTCATTTGATTTTGTCCCCTTCAAAATACTTTCCCTGTGACACAATGGACTTCAGCCATCGCCATTTGAAGGCTTCTCAGCTGCCTCGTCGTTGCTCCTTTAAGGGGGTCTCAGTCGGTTGCTGTTCGGTCCTCGTTCCAGGTCAGTATTCCGCGAAATTGAAGGAAAAAACTTGGAAAGTTGTACCTAAATTTGGAAAGTTGTACCTTTGGAAAGTTGTAAAACTTGGAAAGTTGTACCTAAATTTGAAATTTTAAAGGATTTTAGAAATTTATTAGCGCACGGCCCTAGGGTATTGAAAAACTGAAATATTGCCGCTGGAATCATCAAAATCGAACAATAATTGCCAGAGAAATATGGGGAAAACATGGGAAAAACCGTTTATTCAGTAGGTTTTCCCATTTTTCTCTGGCAATTATTGTTCGAGTTTGATGATTCCGGCGGCAATATTAAAGTTTTTCAATTCCCTAGGGCTGTGCAGTAATAAATTTCTAAACTCCTTTAAAATTTAGGTACATTTTTCCAAGTTTTTGCCCCTTCAATTTCGCGAAATACTGACCCGGAATGAGGACCGAACAGCGACCGACTGAGACCCCCTTAATGGCCTCAATGTCGCCCAAATGATGCCCCCGAAGCACCAATTTTGTTTTCGGGAATAAAAGAAGTCACATGCTGCCAAATATGTGTTCAGTCTCCGTGAATGAACTGGCAGCCAGGTGTGGTGTGGTGTGAGTGGGGGCTTTGTTGATATGGCACTGCGAGTTCTCAAAGGGCGTTTTTGGGAACAAGGGGCGCTTATCAAAGCTTATCAAGCGCCCCTTGGTTATGAACTTTTCCCTTTGTTTCTCTAAATTCCATTAAGGCTTATAGTGCTCTCTTTCGGTAACTGATGGAGTTATCGAAATGCCAGTAGTACCAACGTGTAGATCTTGGTTTTGCGGTTCCAACAGTGTAATTTCAAAAAATGAGGTACAAGGGGGCGCTTAATTGTAAAATACATTTTTAAGACGTCCCACAGTAAGACTTGGGCGTCCTTATGCGATCGATGTGGGGTGAAGTTGGACAACACTCAACAGAAAAAAAATAACCACACAGTAATCCGTTTTAGACCATTCTGAATCCAAATCCGCGAAAAAAACCATAGGTGTATGTCTGTATGTGTGTGTGACAAAATCTTGTGTCGTCTGCCCAGCCCTTAGTTCTCAACTGATTTTCCTGGTTCTTTTTTTGTTCGACGCGGAAAACTATCTAGTTGTGCACTACGTCGCAAGAATTTCGAATTTTGCCTTTTAAGGGGAGGAAAGGGGGGGGGGGGGTTAATGCTTGAAAAACGTGCGTTTGCAGGGGTAATCTTGTAAACTCTGCCCTGGCCTCAATTTCCAACCGATTCCCATGTTTCTTTTTTTGTTTGACTCAAATAACTTCCGAGTTGTACATGATTTTACCAGAGTACCAAAATTCGCAAGGTGAGGGGGTGAGTGGTGGGATAATATTAATAAAATATCCGATTTTTCAATATTTCGGTTCCTTTAATGCTTACTAACAATTATTGTACCCAAGCTTTGAAAGTGAGGAAAAATTCTAATTGTACCTCCGGATTTTCATGAATGAGGAATTTCACCATGTCGGAATTTCCTATTGTTGACCCCAAAATCGGATTCAGCACCTCGAAAAACCTCCTAAGGCAAACTTTCAGCCCGAACTTCCTAATTTACGAATAAACAAAACAGTGTAGAAAATACGAATGTTTGAAAAAACCGGGAAAATGACGTCATGCTGGAATAGTTCATTTATGGCCGCTTGAAGCGCTGAGATCGAGAAATCCATAGTCCCCAGATGCAAAATTTCATGAAACAGTAAAGTTCGAAATCGAAAAACTGAAGAAAAAAATTGAAAAAGCGAGATGGGGAAAATTAGGTTTCCTCTGTTTTTGTTTGATAACTTTTCTCTTAGAAGACACGATTTCGTCGTCCCAATGGGCAACACTGGGAGGAGACGGCGATCCGAACAGCCCAATCAGCGAGCGTTCCCGCTGCACGTCTGTTTTCCCGGTTAGTTTTGAAATTAAAAATTTTGATTGTCTCCCAAAAATAACAGGAGACTTATTTTCCGAAATCAGCCCGATTTTCATCTATCCCACACCATTAACTATTCAGGAAAAATGCAAACAGAAATCGGTGAAATTCCTCATTATTCTCTGTACCACCATGGAACTAATAGTGGTGCCAGGACACCATAAACCGCATATTTCGTGGTTTTGTTTTTGTGTTTCACGTTGAATACGGATGTCGACGGACTGCCTATTAAACCTAATAGATGAAACTTCAATGTTAAGACGTATTTCCGCTTTGGTACCAGACTGGCACCATTGGTGGTGGTGGGGGTGTGAACTTGAATTCGCATGTTGGGTATCGTAGATCATGGATTTTAAAATGCTCTTCAGATCCGAGGCTCCCATACCGCTAGAAATGTTATGGTGGATTAGGGTGAAGAGGGGGGGGGGATCACTATTTCTTGCCTAAAGTAATAAATAGATCACATCGAGTGGAACAGTTTTATCGCTTACCAACTGGTTAAACTGATCTAATGCTTATCCAATGGGACGTCCCCTGGAATGCATGCATTACTAAACAATATGTTTGTAAAACGCCCCTTGTGAAATCCACCGCCCCTCTCGCTCCAATTCCGGTCAAACTTGAGCCACCCGAGCTTTGAGGCGCCTGAACACTTCGACGTAGAATTTCCCTTAACTGTCTGGCCTACAAGTGCATTTTGTCACAGGGAGAGTATTTAAGGGGTCAAAATCAAATTACCTGATTAATTGTAAAATAATTTTTTTTTAATGAACTTTGCGGACAGACCTTGTATATTTCTAAAAACATAATAGTAATTTTGAAAAATTACAGGAATACCATATTCCTTAGTTGAATTAGACGATGAGTTACACTGCACATTGTGAGTTACACAAGTCTGCATGGTTCTGCAGTTTGCTCTAGTGTAATGTTTCTTTATTTTATTGTTTCGTAGGAAGGTTTTGCTGCCCCTGAAGAGATATCTGAAGGTCCTGATGGAGAAGAAGAGTATTGAAATAAAAATATATGATTTTTAAAAATGCATATTTTTTCAAGAGCTCCTCAGCCCATCAATATATGGAATGCTTCTTCTTGGTAAAGGGTAATGATTTATATAATATTCAAAATACATTTCAACGTTGCTCACTCTATATATCCATACATTGTCTCCGTCTTCAGAATACTGATCAATGACCGATTTCATTTTCTTACCGAATATTCTGATCCAGACTATATGGTTGATTTATAAACTTTTTGATTTTACTTCACTGTGGTTGCATTTTTGATATAGTCAACATTACTACAATTTTTCTATAACATAAAAATATTTTCATTTTCATAAATCTTTACCCTTTATCCGAAATAAATTATAACAACTTCATCAGGCACAAAGGAGGCTCTCATAACATTCATTTACTTTTGATCAAAGTTTTTTTTAACTATTACTTTTATGTCTTGTTAATTGAATTTTAGTTACGTTTAAATAGACGAATTTGCACTCATTTACTAGGATACTTACATATTTGATTGCATCTTTCTTTATCTTGGATATTATTTTAGCTCAATGAGTGTTAGAAACACATAAGTAATTCACTTCCCACTGTGCTTACTAATAGAGAGATAAATTTATATATTTTAAATGTATGTACCTATGTTTAAAACGAATTGGAGTGTACTCAGGGTTACAGTTATTCTAAGCTAATAACAGCTTCCTCGATGTGAAAAAACCATCGAGATTCTTCATGAAAGTTATTGTTTACTAAAAATATTGTTATGAATATTGTTGGAATTCATTGATGATTTTTGGGTTGGTTGTTCATTTTTCTAATTTTGTTATGAAGCATTATGATGAAACGATAAAAGAGTATAACCTGATGTATATACATTAGGGTGATATAATACTCAAGGCTGAATATGACGTAAGTCCCCATACTTTTAGTTTACGATGTTTTGCTATTTATTTTATACGTTTGGTTTAATTGTATTCTAATTTATTTTTTTTTACAACATTGAAGTAATATTAAGGAATGTTTGATTGATTATGAACACCATGAAACAGTATTCAATTTCTGATTTTAAAATCTGAACGGAAATCAAATTTGACTCATAACTTTCATAAACCACTGGAAAGAAATGGAAAACATTCGTGGACATCAGAGGTTTCTGGATAGCTTTGTGTCATGATGATAGCAAAATATGCATGTTAGTATGGTTTTTTGATATTATGTTTGGCCGTTGTAATCGATATATTTACAGTTACTTACTTATTTCGGGCTAGACCTAAATATGTCTTCTAGCGCACCTACCTATTTTTGTTTCTATATTTTCCAAATACGTGTGCAATTCATCATTTTCAGTAAATCAGCCTTCTAGTATTAGGTCCCCTTTGAATTTGGTAATTGGTGAGCTTAGCTTCAATCCTTCTTGCTAGTGGGATCCTTACATCATGCATTTATGAGTGAGTGATTCACATTTATTTTTCGTGCGAATTCGTTGTAGTAATTTATTCATTCGCCCCATTTCATATTCATATACCTAATCATGTTCGTTTCATTGGCTGTTTAACCAACGGAAGTTTTGTGATGTTCAGGCTCATTGTGTTCCCCGGCGTCCGTTGAGTCAATCTAATTTGCTGTTTCAATCAACTTGTTGGTGAGCTTCATAAAACAGTTCCAGGTCAAATTCAAGTTTTTAGTAATCAGATTTAACATTACATTGTGGGCGAGCAGATTGTAATGATTTCTCATAGTTTGTATAAGGAAGTCAAGTCCATCTATCTTCACAAAACCCACAAGAACTCAAAGTCATAATAAAAGATTGTTGGATAAATAATAATAATAATTGGAACAATTGTGTAATTATCAAGTTTGTAGATTACTTCAAATTATAAAACCTACTAGTTCATTTGGGAAACTTGAAATTGATTTGGAAATGCTATAATATATTTGATATATCTGAGTACCTATCGTTGGAAGCTTGTGACATACTGCGCCCTCTTCATCAATTAACTAATCTCCTTTTTCTTTATCTTGCGTCATTTACCTATGATAAACGTGTGAGGGTTCTTATTATTTTGGTACCTACAAACCTATGAATAAATTATGACCATCTTTATTAATGTGCTTTCACTGCATACATATATATAATGATAGGTTCGTTGCGTTGGGAATGATGCTGTAATATAAAATTGAATGAAATATAACTGTAATGTTTATAAATTACGAGTTTTTATTATTTTTTACCCCTACCCTCAATGAAACTTTTTTCACAAATCATCATTTTTGGAGCTCATACCTACGGGTGAGATAAGTAGCCCCACGCAACATGTTCATAAGAAGAAATGTCGAAATTATCAACTTCTTCATAACTTTTCTACAACGTTTATACTGGGAAAATAATAAAATGTTGAACAACAAATCACGTAGCGATTTTGCGAAAATAAATTTTATATTTTTATTATATAATGTACGAGTACGAGTACATAGAGCATGAACTCATGAGAGTGAGATAGATGCAGGTCAGTAAAGAAACAATTAAACTAAATTATTACTTCCGAGTCTACCAGGGTGGCGCGGAAGCATTGTTTTCAATTTTGTTTTCACAATTTCCACTCGCGTTTTACCTCTCAGGCCTTCCTGAACTATTTTGGTTTCGTGTGTCATGAAATCCTTAAAACGGACAGAAGTATACGAAATTGTCTGATTTCGATAAAATTTTCTGGGATGGTCCGGGTTGATGTTTAGATGGTCGGATTCAGCGTGAAAAAATCTATCGGAAATCGTTGTCAAAAGTTGAAAAAAACCAACTTGAAAATGCGACTTTTCCGACGGAAAAATCGATTTTTCTCGAAAACTAGAGGTCGTAGAACATTTTTGTTGACGGCGTTGGATTCAGCGTGAAAAAATCTATCGGAAATCGTTGTCAAAAGTTGAAAAAAACCAACTTGAAAATGCGACTTTTCCGACGGAAAAATCGATTTTTCTCGAAAACTAGAGGTCGTAGAACATTTCTGTTGACGGCGTTGGATTCAGCGTGAAAAAATCTATCGGAAATCGTTGTCAAAAGTTGAAAAAAACCAACTTGAAAAAGCGACTTTTCCGACGGAAAAATCGATTTTTCTCGAAAACTAGAGGTCGTAGAACATTTTTGTTGACGGCGTTGGATTCAGCGTGAAAAAATCTATCGGAAATCGTTGTCAAAAGTTGAAAAAAAACCAACTTGAAAATGCGACTTTTCCGACGGAAAAATCGATTTTTCTCGAAAACTAGAGGTCGTAGAACATTTCTGTTGACGGCGTTGGATTCAGCGTGAAAAAATCTATCGGAAATCGTTGTCAAAAGTTGAAAAAAACCAACTTGAAAATGCGACTTTTCCGACGGAAAAATCGATTTTTCTCGAAAACTAGAGGTCGTAGAACATTTTTGTTGACGGCGTTGGATTCAGCGTGAAAAAATCTATCGGAAATCGTTGTCAAAAGTTGAAAAAAACCAACTTGAAAAAGCGACTTTTCCGACGGAAAAATCGATTTTTCTCGAAAAAAACTAGAGGGAGAAAACTAGAGGTCGTAGAACATTTCTGTTGACGGCGTTGGATTCAGCGTGAAAAAATCTATCGGAAATCGTTGTCAAAAGTTGAAAAAAACCAACTTGAAAATGCGACTTTTCCGACGGAAAAATCGATTTTTCTCGGAAACTAGAGGTCGTAGAACATTTTTGTTGACGGCGTTGGATTCAGCGTGAAAAAATCTATCGGAAATCGTTGTCAAAAGTTGAAAAAAACCAACTTGAAAAAGCGACTTTTCCGACGGAAAAATCGATTTTTCTCGAAAACTAGAGGTCGTAGAACATTTTTGTTGACGGCGTTGGATTCAGCGTGAAAAAATCTATCGGAAATCGTTGTCAAAAGTTGAAAAAACCAACTTGAAAATGCGACTTTTCCGACGGAAAAATCGATTTTTCTCGAAAACTAGAGGTCGTAGAACATTTTTGTTGACGGCGTTGGATTCAGCGTGAAAAAATCTATCGGAAATCGTTGTCAAAAGTTGAAAAAAACCAACTTGAAAAAGCGACTTTTCCGACGGAAAAATCGATTTTTCTCGAAAAAAACTAGAGGGAGAAAACTAGAGGTCGTAGAACATTTTTGTTGACGGCGTTGGATTCAGCGTGAAAAAATCTATCGGAAATCGTTGTCAAAAGTTGAAAAAAACCAACTTGAAAATGCGACTTTTCCGACGGAAAAATCTATTTTTCTCGAAAACTAGAGGTCGTAGAACATTTTTGTTGACGGCGTTGGATTCAGCGTGAAAAAATCTATCGGAAATCGTTGTCAAAAGTTGAAAAAAACCAACTTGAAAAAGCGACTTTTCCGACGGAAAAATCGATTTTTCTCGAAAACTAGAGGTCGTAGAACATTTTTGTTGACGGCGTTGGATTCAGCGTGAAAAAATCTATCGGAAATCGTTGTCAAAAGTTGAAAAAAAACCAACTTGAAAATGCGACTTTTCCGACGGAAAAATCGATTTTTCTCGAAAACCAGAGGTCGTAGAACATTTCTGTTGACGGCGTTGGATTCAGCGTGAAAAAATCTATCGGAAATCGTTGTCAAAAGTTGAAAAAAACCAACTTGAAAATGCGACTTTTCCGACGGAAAAATCTATTTTACTCGAAAACTAGAGGTCGTAGAACATTTTTGTTGACGGCGTTGGATTCAGCGTGAAAAAATCTATCGGAAATCGTTGTCAAAAGTTGAAAAAAACCAACTTGAAAATGCGACTTTTCCGACGGAAAAATCGATTTTTCTCGAAAACCAGAGGTCGTAGAACATTTCTGTTGACGGCGTTGGATTCAGCGTGAAAAAATCTATCGGAAATCGTTGTCAAAAGTTGAAAAAAACCAACTTGAAAATGCGACTTTTCCGACGGAAAAATCTATTTTACTCGAAAACTAGAGGTCGTAGAACATTTTTGTTGACGGCGTTGGATTCAGCGTGAAAAAATCTATCGGAAATCGTTGTCAAAAGTTGAAAAAAACCAACTTGAAAATGCGACTTTTCCGACGGAAAAATCGATTTTTCTCGGAAACTAGAGGTCGTAGAACATTTTTGTTGACGGCGTTGGATTCAGCGTGAAAAAATCTATCGGAAATCGTTGTCAAAAGTTGAAAAAAAACCAACTTGAAAATGCGACTTTTCCGACGGAAAAATCGATTTTTCTCGAAAACTAGAGGTCGTAGAACATTTTTGTTGACGGCGTTGGATTCAGCGTGAAAAAATCTATCGGAAATCGTTGTCAAAAGTTGAAAAAAACCAACTTGAAAAATGCGACTTTTCCGACGGAAAAATCGATTTTTCTCGAAAAACTAGAGAGGGTCGTAGAACATTTCTGTTGACGGCGTTGGATTCAGCGTGAAAAAATCTATCGGAAATCGTTGTCAAAAGTTGAAAAAAACCAACTTGAAAATGCGACTTTTCCGACGGAAAAATCGATTTTTCTCGAAAACTAGAGGTCGTAGAACATTTTTGTTGACGGCGTTGGATTCAGCGTGAAAAAATCTATCGGAAATCGTTGTCAAAAGTTGAAAAAAAACCAACTTGAAAAATGCGACTTTTCCGACGGAAAAATCGATTTTTCTCGAAAACCAGAGGTCGTAGAACATTTCTGTTGACGGCGTTGGATTCAGCGTGAAAAAATCTATCGGAAATCGTTGTCAAAAGTTGAAAAAAACCAACTTGAAAATGCGACTTTTCCGACGGAAAAATCTATTTTCTCGAAAACTAGAGGTCGTAGAACATTTTTGTTGACGGCGTTGGATTCAGCGTGAAAAAATCTATCGGAAATCGTTGTCAAAAGTTGAAAAAAACCAACTTGAAAATGCGACTTTTCCGACGGAAAAATCGATTTTTCTCGAAAACTAGAGGTCGTAGAACATTTTGTTGACGGCGTTGGATTCAGCGTGAAAAAATCTATCGGAAATCGTTGTCAAAAGTTGAAAAAAAACCAACTTGAAAATGCGACTTTTCCGACGGAAAAATCTATTTTTCTCGAAAAACTAGAGGTCGTAGAACATTTTTGTTGACGGCGTTGGATTCAGCGTGAAAAAATCTATCGGAAATCGTTGTCAAAAGTTGAAAAAAACCAACTTGAAAATGCGACTTATCCGACGGAAAAATCGATTTTTCTCGGAAACTAGAGGTCGTAGAACATTTTTGTTGACGGCGTTGGATTCAGCGTGAAAAAATCTATCGGAAATCGTTGTCAAAAGTTGAAAAAAAACCAACTTGAAAATGCGACTTTTCCGACGGAAAAATCGATTTTTCTCGGAAACTAGAGGTCGTAGAACATTTTTGTTGACGGCGTTGGATTCAGCGTGAAAAAATCTATCGGAAATCGTTGTCAAAAGTTGAAAAAAACCAACTTGAAAATGCGACTTTTCCGACGGAAAAATCGATTTTTCTCGAAAAACTAGAGGTCGTAGAACATTTCTGTTGACGGCGTTGGATTCAGCGTGAAAAAATCTATCGGAAATCGTTGTCAAAAGTTGAAAAAAACCAACTTGAAAATGCGACTTTTCCGACGGAAAAATCGATTTTTCTCGAAAACTAGAGGTCGTAGAACATTTTTGTTGACGGCGTTGGATTCAGCGTGAAAAAATCTATCGGAAATCGTTGTCAAAAGTTGAAAAAAACCAACTTGAAAATGCGACTTTTCCGACGGAAAAATCGATTTTTCTCGAAAACCAGAGGTCGTAGAACATTTCTGTTGACGGCGTTGGATTCAGCGTGAAAAAATCTATCGGAAATCGTTGTCAAAAGTTGAAAAAAACCAACTTGAAAATGCGACTTTTCCGACGGAAAAATCTGATTTTTACTCGAAAACTAGAGGTCGTAGAACATTTTGTTGACGGCGTTGGATTCAGCGTAAAAAAATCTATCGGAAATCGTTGTCAAAAGTTGAAAAAAACCAACTTGAAAATGCGACTTTTCCGACGGAAAAATCGATTTTTCTCGGAAACTAGAGGTCGTAGAACATTTTTGTTGACGGCGTTGGATTCAGCGTGAAAAAATCTATCGGAAATCGTTGTCAAAAGTTGAAAAAAAACCAACTTGAAAATGCGACTTTTCCGACGGAAAAATCGATTTTTCTCGGAAACTAGAGGTCGTAGAACATTTTTGTTGACGGCGTTGGATTCAGCGTGAAAAAATCTATCGGAAATCGTTGTCAAAAGTTGAAAAAAACCAACTTGAAAAAGCGACTTTTCCGACGGAAAAATCTATTTTTCTCGGAAACTAGAGGTCGTAGAACATTTTTGTTGACGGCGTTGGATTCAGCGTGAAAAAATCTATCGGAAATCGTTGTCAAAAGTTGAAAAAAAACCAACTTGAAAATGCGACTTTTCCGACGGAAAAATCTGATTTTTCTCGAAAAAAACTAGAGGGAGAAACTAGAGGTCGTAGAACATTTTTGTTGACGGCGTTGGATTCAGCGTGAAAAAATCTATCGGAAATCGTTGTCAAAAGTTGAAAAAAAACCAACTTGAAAATGCGACTTTTCCGACGGAAAAATCGATTTTTCTCGAAAACTAGAGGTCGTAGAACATTTTTGTTGACGGCGTTGGATTCAGCGTGAAAAAATCTATCGGAAATCGTTGTCAAAAGTTGAAAAAAACCAACTTGAAAATGCGACTTTTCCGACGGAAAAATCGATTTTTCTCGGAAAACTAGAGGTCGTAGAACATTTTTGTTGACGGCGTTGGATTCAGCGTGAAAAAATCTATCGGAAATCGTTGTCAAAAGTTGAAAAAAACCAACTTGAAAATGCAACTTTCCGACGGAAAAATCGATTTTTCTCGAAAACTAGAGGTCGTAGAACATTTTTGTTGACGGCGTTGGATTCAGCGTGAAAAAATCTATCGGAAATCGTTGTCAAAAGTTGAAAAAAACCAACTTGAAAATGCGACTTTTCCGACGGAAAAATCGATTTTTCTCGGAAAACTAGAGGTCGTAGAACATTTTTGTTGACGGCGTTGGATTCAGCGTGAAAAAATCTATCGGAAATCGTTGTCAAAAGTTGAAAAAAACCAACTTGAAAATGCGACTTTTCCGACGGAAAAATCGATTTTCTCGAAAACTAGAGGTCGTAGAACATTTTTGTTGACGGCGTTGGATTCAGCGTGAAAAAATCTATCGGAAATCGTTGTCAAAAGTTGAAAAAAACCAACTTGAAAATGCGACTTTTCCGACGGAAAAATCTATTTTTCTCGAAAACTAGAGGTCGTAGAACATTTTTGTTGACGGCGTTGGATTCAGCGTGAAAAAATCTATCGGAAATCGTTGTCAAAAGTTGAAAAAAACCAACTTGAAAATGCGACTTTTCCGACGGAAAAATCGATTTTTCTCGAAAACTAGAGGTCGTAGAACATTTTTGTTGACGGCGTTGGATTCAGCGTGAAAAAATCTATCGGAAATCGTTGTCAAAAGTTGAAAAAAACCAACTTGAAAATGCGACTTTTCCGACGGAAAAATCTATTTTTCTCGAAAACTAGAGGTCGTAGAACATTTTTGTTGACGGCGTTGGATTCAGCGTGAAAAAATCTATCGGAAATCGTTGTCAAAAGTTGAAAAAAAACCAACTTGAAAATGCGACTTTTCCGACGGAAAAATCGATTTTTCTCGAAAACTAGAGGTCGTAGAACATTTTGTTGACGGCGTTGGATTCAGCGTGAAAAAATCTATCGGAAATCGTTGTCAAAAGTTGAAAAAAACCAACTTGAAAATGCGACTTTTCCGACGGAAAAATCGATTTTACTCGAAAACTAGAGGTCGTAGAACATTTTTGTTGACGGCGTTGGATTCAGCGTGAAAAAATCTATCGGAAATCGTTGTCAAAAGTTGAAAAAAACCAACTTGAAAAAGCGACTTTTCCGACGGAAAAATCTATTTTTCTCGAAAACTAGAGGTCGTAGAACATTTTTGTTGACGGCGTTGGATTCAGCGTGAAAAAATCTATCGGAAATCGTTGTCAAAAGTTGAAAAAAAAACCAACTTGAAAATGCGACTTTTCCGACGGAAAAATCGATTTTTCTCGAAAACCAGAGGTCGTAGAACATTTCTGTTGACGGCGTTGGATTCAGCGTGAAAAAATCTATCGGAAATCGTTGTCAAAAGTTGAAAAAACCAACTTGAAAAATGCGACTTTTCCGACGGAAAAATCTATTTTTCTCGAAAACTAGAGGTCGTAGAACATTTTTGTTGACCGGCGTTGGATTCAGCGTGAAAAAATCTATCGGAAATCGTTGTCAAAAAGTTGAAAAAAAACCAACTTGAAAATGCGACTTTTCCGACGGAAAAATCGATTTTTCTCGAAAACTAGAGGTCGTAGAACATTTTTGTTGACGGCGTTGGATTCAGCGTGAAAAAATCTATCGGAAATCGTTGTCAAAAGTTGAAAAAAACCAACTTGAAAATGCGACTTTTCCGACGGAAAAAATCGATTTTTCTCGAAAACTAGAGGTCGTAGAACATTTTTGTTGACGGGCGTTGGATTCAGCGTGAAAAAATCTATCGGAAATCGTTGTCAAAAGTTGAAAAAAACCAACTTGAAAAAGCGACTTTTCCGACGGAAAAATCGATTTTCTCGAAAACTAGAGGTCGTAGAACATTTTTGTTGACGGCGTTGGATTCAGCGTGAAAAAATCTATCGGAAATCGTTGTCAAAAGTTGAAAAAAAACCAACTTGAAAATGCGACTTTTCCGACGGAAAAATCGATTTTTCTCGAAAACCAGAGGTCGTAGAACATTTCTGTTGACGGCGTTGGATTCAGCGTGAAAAAAATCTATCGGAAATCGTTGTCAAAAGTTGAAAAAAACCAACTTGAAAATGCGACTTTTCCGACGGAAAAATCTATTTTACTCGAAAACTAGAGGTCGTAGAACATTTTTGTTGACGGCGTTGGATTCAGCGTGAAAAAATCTATCGGAAATCGTTGTCAAAAGTTGAAAAAAAACCAACTTGAAAATGCGACTTTTCCGACGGAAAAATCGATTTTTCTCGAAAACTAGAGGTCGTAGAACATTTTTGTTGACGGCGTTGGATTCAGCGTGAAAAAATCTATCGGAAATCGTTGTCAAAAGTTGAAAAAAAACCAACTTGAAAATGCGACTTTTCCGACGGAAAAATCTATTTTTCTCGAAAACTAGAGGTCGTAGAACATTTTTGTTGACGGCGTTGGATTCAGCGTGAAAAATCTATCGGAAATCGTTGTCAAAAGTTGAAAAAAACCAACTTGAAAATGCGACTTTTCCGACGGAAAATCGATTTTTCTCGAAAACTAGAGGTCGTAGAACATTTCTGTTGACGGCGTTGGATTCAGCGTGAAAAAATCTATCGGAAATCGTTGTCAAAAGTTGAAAAAAACCAACTTGAAAATGCGACTTTTCCGACGGAAAAATCGATTTTACCTCGAAAAAAACTAGAGGGAGAACTAGAGGTCGTAGAACATTTTTGTTGACGGGCGTTGGATTCAGCGTGAAAAAATCTATCGGAAATCGTTGTCAAAAGTTGAAAAAAACCAACTTGAAAAATGCGACTTTTCCGACGGAAAAATCGATTTTTCTCGAAAACTAGAGGTCGTAGAACATTTTTGTTGACGGCGTTGGATTCAGCGTGAAAAAATCTATCGGAAATCGTTGTCAAAAGTTGAAAAAAAACCAACTTGAAAATGCGACTTTTCCGACGGAAAAATCGATTTTTCTCGAAAACTAGAGGTCGTAGAACATTTTTGTTGACGGCGTTGGATTCAGCGTGAAAAAATCTATCGGAAATCGTTGTCAAAAGTTGAAAAAAACCAACTTGAAAAAGGCGACTTTTCCGACGGAAAAATCTATTTTCTCGAAAACTAGAGGTCGTAGAACATTTTTGTTGACGGGCGTTGGATTCAGCGTGAAAAAATCTATCGGAAATCGTTGTCAAAAGTTGAAAAAAACCAACTTGAAAATGCGACTTTTCCGACGGAAAATCGATTTTTCTCGAAAACTAGAGGTCGTAGAACATTTTTGTTGACGGCGTTGGATTCAGCGTGAAAAAATCTATCGGAAATCGTTGTCAAATGTTGAAAAAACCAACTTGAAAATGCGACTTTTCCGACGGAAAAATCGATTTTTCTCGAAAACTAGAGGTCGTAGAACATTTTTGTTGACGGCGTTGGATTCAGCGTGAAAAAATCTATCGGAAATCGTTGTCAAAAGTTGAAAAAAACCAACTTGAAAAAGCGACTTTTCCGACGGAAAATCGATTTTTCTCGAAAACTAGAGGTCGTAGAACATTTTTGTTGACGGCGTTGGATTCAGCGTGAAAAAATCTATCGGAAATCGTTGTCAAAAGTTGAAAAAAAACCAACTTGAAAATGCGACTTTTCCGACGGAAAAATCGATTTTTCTCGAAAACTAGAGGTCGTAGAACATTTCTGTTGACGGCGTTGGATTCAGCGTGAAAAAATCTATCGGAAATCGTTGTCAAAAGTTGAAAAAAACCAACTTGAAAAATGCGACTTTCCGACGGAAAAATCTATTTTACTCGAAAACTAGAGGTCGTAGAACATTTTTGTTGACGGCGTTGGATTCAGCGTGAAAAAATCTATCGGAAATCGTTGTCAAAAGTTGAAAAAAAACCAACTTGAAAATGCGACTTTTCCGACGGAAAAATCGATTTTTCTCGGAAACTAGAGGTCGTAGAACATTTTGTTGACGGGCGTTGGATTCAGCGTGAAAAAATCTATCGGAAATCGTTGTCAAAAGTTGAAAAAAAACCAACTTGAAAATGCGACTTTTCCGACGGAAAAATCGATTTTTCTCGGAAACTAGAGGTCGTAGAACATTTTTGTTGACGGCGTTGGATTCAGCGTGAAAAAATCTATCGGAAATCGTTGTCAAAAGTTGAAAAAAACCAACTTGAAAATGCGACTTTTCCGACGGAAAAATCTATTTTTCTCGAAAAAAACTAGAGGGAGAAAACTAGAGGTCGTAGAACATTTTTGTTGACGAGCGTTGGATTCAGCGTGAAAAAAATCTATCGGAAAATCGTTGTCAAAAGTTGAAAAAAAACCAACTTGAAAATGCGACTTTTCCGACGGAAAAAATCGATTTTTCTCGGAAACTAGAGGTCGTAGAACATTTTTGTTGACGGCGTTGGATTCAGCGTGAAAAAATCTATCGGAAATCGTTGTCAAAAGTTGAAAAAAACCAACTTGAAAAAGCGACTTTTCCGACGGAAAAATCTATTATTCTCGAAAAAAACTAGAGGGAGAAAACTAGAGGTCGTAGAACATTTTTGTTGACGGCGTTGGATTCAGCGTGAAAAAATCTATCGGAAATCGTTGTCAAAAGTTGAAAAAAACCAACTTGAAAATGCGACTTTTCCGACGGAAAAATCTATTTTTCTCGAAAACTAGAGGTCGTAGAACATTTTTGTTGACGGCGTTGGATTCAGCGTGAAAAAAATCTATCGGAAATCGTTGTCAAAAGTTGAAAAAAACCAACTTGAAAATGCGACTTTTCCGACGGAAAAATCGATTTTTCTCGGAAACTAGAGGTCGTAGAACATTTTTGTTGACGGCGTTGGATTCAGCGTGAAAAAAATCTATCGGAAATCGTTGTAAAAAGTTGAAAAAAAACCAACTTGAAAAATGCGACTTTTCCGACGGAAAAATCGATTTTTCTCGAAAACTAGAGGTCGTAGAACATTTTTGTTGACGGCGTTGGATTCAGCGTGAAAAAATCTATCGGAAATCGTTGTCAAATATTGAAAAAACCCAACTTGAAAATGCGACTTTTCCGACGGAAAAATCTATTTTTCTCGAAAACTAGAGGTCGTAGAACATTTCTGTTGACGGCGTTGGATTCAGCGTGAAAAAATCTATCGGAAATCGTTGTCAAAAGTTGAAAAAACTAACTTGAAAATGCGACTTTTCCGACGGAAAAATCTATTTTTCTCGAAAACTAGAGGTCGTAGAACATTTTTGTTGACGGCGTTGGATTCAGCGTGAAAAAATCTATCGGAAATCGTTGTCAAAAGTTGAAAAAAACCAACTTGAAAATGCGACTTTTCCGACGGAAAAATCGATTTTTCTCGAAAACTAGAGGTCGTAGAACATTTCTGTTGACGGCAATGGATTCAGCGTGAACAAATCTATCGGAAATCGTTGTCAAAAGTTGAAAAAAACCAACTTGAAAATGCGACTTTTCCGACGGAAACATCTATTTTTCTCGAAAACTAGAGGTCGTAGAACATTTTTGTTGACGGCGTTGGATTCAGCGTGAAAAAATCTATCGGAAATCGTTGTCAAAGTTTGAAAAAAACCAACTTGAAAATGCGACTTTTCCGACGGAAAAATCGATTTTTCTCGGAAACTAGAGGTCGTAGAACATTTTTGTTGACGGCGTTGGATTCAGCGTGAAAAAATCTATCGGAAATCGTTGTCAAAAGTTGAAAAAAACCAACTTGAAAATGCGACTTTTCCGACGGAAAAATCTATTTTTCTCGAAAACTAGAGGTCGTAGAACATTTTGTTGACGGCGTTGGATTCAGCGTGAAAAAATCTATCGGAAATCGTTGTCAAAAGTTGAAAAAAACCAACTTGAAATGCGACTTTTCCGACGGAAAAATCTATTTTTCTCGAAAACTAGAGGTCGTAGAACATTTTCTGTTGACGGCGTTGGATCAGCGTGAAAAAATCTATCGGAAATCGTTGTCAAAAGTTGAAAAAAACCTAACTTGAAAATGCGACTTTTCCGACGGAAAAATCTATATTTCTCGAAAACTAGAGGTCGTAGAACATTTTTGTTGACGGCGTTGGATTCAGCGTGAAAAAATCTATCGGAAATCGTTGTCAAAAGTTGAAAAAAACCAACTTGAAAAATGCGACTTTTCCGACGGAAAAATCGATTTTTCTCGAAAAAACTAGAGGTCGTAGAACATTTTGTTGACGGTGTTGGATTCAGCGTGAAAAAATCTATCGGAAATCGTTGTCAAAAGTTGAAAAAAAAACCAACTTGAAAATGCGACTTTTCCGACGGAAAAATCTATTTTTCTCGAAAACTAGAGGTCGTAGAACATTTTTGTTGACGGCGTTGGATTCAGCGTGAAAAAATCTATCGGAAATCGTTGTCAAAAGTTGAAAAAAACCAACTTGAAAAGCGACTTTTCCGACGGAAAATCGATTTTTCTCGAAAACTAGAGGTCGTAGAACATTTTTGTTGACGGCGTTGGATTCAGCGTGAAAAAATCTATCGGAATCGTTGTCAAAAGTTGAAAAAAACCAACTTGAAAATGCGACTTTTCCGACGGAAAAATCGATTTTTCTCGAAAACTAGAGGTCGTAGAACATTTTTGTTGACGGCGTTGGATTCAGCGTGAAAAAATCTATCGGAAATCGTTGTCAAAAGTTGAAAAAAACCAACTTGAAAATGCGACTTTTCCGACGGAAAAATCTATTTTCTCGAAAAACTAGAGGTCGTAGAACATTTCTGTTGACGGCGTTGGATTCAGCGTGAAAAAATCTATCGGAAATCGTTGTCAAAAGTTGAAAAAAAACCAACTTGAAAATGCGACTTTTCCGACGGAAAAATCGATTTTTCTCGGAAACTAGAGGTCGTAGA
This sequence comes from Apolygus lucorum, assembly GCA_009739505.2. NCBI lineage: Eukaryota > Metazoa > Arthropoda > Insecta > Hemiptera > Miridae > Apolygus > Apolygus lucorum. The sequence goes on along the minus strand of CM019167.2, from coordinate 72,674,715 downwards.
ACATTTTTGTTGACGGCGTTGGATTCAGCGTGAAAAAATCTATCGGAAATCGTTGTCAAAAGTTGAAAAAAACCAACTTGAAAATGCGACTTTTCCGACGGAAAAATCGATTTTTCTCGGAAACTAGAGGTCGTAGAACATTTTTGTTGACGGCGTTGGATTCAGCGTGAAAAAATCTATCGGAAATCGTTGTCAAAAGTTGAAAAAAACCAACTTGAAAATGCGACTTTTCCGACGGAAAAATCGATTTTTCTCGAAAACTAGAGGTCGTAGAACATTTTTGTTGACGGCGTTGGATTCAGCGTGAAAAAATCTATCGGAAATCGTTGTCAAAAGTTGAAAAAAACCAACTTGAAAATGCGACTTTTCCGACGGAAAAATCGATTTTTCTCGGAAACTAGAGGTCGTAGAACATTTTTGTTGACGGCGTTGGATTCAGCGTGAAAAAATCCTATCGGAAATCGTTGTCAAAAGTTTGAAAAAAACCAACTTGAAAAAGCGACTTTTCCGACGGAAAAATCGATTTTTCTCGAAAACTAGAGGTCGTAGAACATTTTTGTTGACGGCGTTGGATTCAGCGTGAAAAAATCTATCGGAAATCGTTGTCAAATATTGAAAAAACCCAACTTGAAAATGCGACTTTTCCGACGGAAAAATCTATTTTTCTCGAAAACTAGAGGTCGTAGAACATTTCTGTTGACGGCGTTGGATTCAGCGTGAAAAAATCTATCGAAAATCGTTGTCAAAAGTTGAAAAAAACCAACTTGAAAATGCGACTTTTCCGACGGAAAAATCTATTTTTCTCGAAACTAGAGGTCGTAGAACATTTTGTTGACGGCGTTGGATTCAGCGTGAAAAAATCTATCGGAAATCGTTGTCAAAAGTTGAAAAAAACCAACTTGAAAATGCGACTTTTCCGACGGAAAAATCGATTTTTCCTTCGAAACTAGAGGTCGTAGAACATTTTTGTTGACGGCGTTGGATTCAGCGTGAAAAAATCTATCGGAAATCGTTGTCAAAAGTTGAAAAAAACCAACTTGAAAAATGCGACTTTTCCGACGGAAAAATCGATTTTTCTCGAAACTAGAGGTCGTAGAACATTTTTGTTGACGGCGTTGGATTCAGCGTGAAAAAATCTATCGGAAATCGTTGTCAAAAGTTGAAAAAAAAACCAACTTGAAAATGCGACTTTTCCGACGGAAAAATCGATTTTTCTCGGAAAACTAGAGGTCGTAGAACATTTCTGTTGACGGCGTTGGATTCAGCGTGAAAAAATCTATCGGAAATCGTTGTCAAAAGTTGAAAAAAACCAACTTGAAAATGCGACTTTTCCGACGGAAAAATCTATTTTACTCGAAAACTAGAGGTCGTAGAACATTTTTGTTGACGGCGTTGGATTCAGCGTGAAAAAATCTATCGGAATCGTTGTCAAAAGTTGAAAAAAACCAACTTGAAAAGCGACTTTTCCGACGGAAAAATCGATTTTTCTCGAAAACTAGAGGTCGTAGAACATTTTTGTTGACGGCGTTGGATTCAGCGTGAAAAAATCTATCGGAAATCGTTGTCAAAAGTTGAAAAAAACCAACTTGAAAATGCGACTTTCCGACGGAAAAATCGATTTTTCTCGAAACTAGAGGTCGTAGAACATTTTTGTTGACGGCGTTGGATTCAGCGTGAAAAAATCTATCGGAAATCGTTGTCAAAAGTTGAAAAAACCAACTTGAAAATGCGACTTTTCCGACGGAAAAATCTATTTTTCTCGAAATACTAAAGGGAGAAAACTAGAGTCGTAGAACATTTTTGTTGACGGCGTTGGATTCAGCGTGAAAAAATCTATCGGAAATCGTTGTCAAAAGTTGAAAAAACCAACTTGAAAATGCGACTTTTCCGACGGAAAAATCGATTTTTCTCGGAAACTAGAGGTCGTAGAACATTTTGTTGACGGCGTTGGATTCAGCGTGAAAAAATCTATCGGAAATCGTTGTCAAAAGTTGAAAAAAAACCAACTTGAAAAAAGCGACTTTTCCGACGGAAAAATCTATTTTTCTCGAAAAAACTAGAGGGAGAAAACTAGAGGTCGTAGAACATTTTTGTTGACGGCGTTGGATTCAGCGTGAAAAAATCTATCGGAAATCGTTGTCAAAAGTTGAAAAAAACCAACTTGAAAATGCGACTTTTCCGACGGAAAAATCTATTTTTCTCGAAAACTAGAGGTCGTAGAACATTTTTGTTGACGGCGTTGGATTCAGCGTGAAAAATCTATCGGAAATCGTTGTCAAAAGTTGAAAAAACCAACTTGAAAATGCGACTTTTCCGACGGAAAAATCTATTTTTCTCGAAACTAGAGGTCGTAGAACATTTCTGTTGACGGGCGTGGATTCAGCGTGAAAAAATCTATCGGAAATCGTTGTCAAAAGTTGAAAAAAACCAACTTGAAAAAGCGACTTTTCCGACGGAAAAATCTATTTTTCTCGAAAAAACTAGAGGGAGAAAACTAGAGGTCGTAGAACATTTTTGTTGACGGCGTTGGATTCAGCGTGAAAAAATCTATCGGAAATCGTTGTCAAAAGTTGAAAAAAACCAACTTGAAAATTGCGCCTTTTCCGACGAGAAAATCGATTTTTCTCGGAAACTAGAGGTCGTAGAACATTTTTGTTGACGGCGTTGGATTCAGCGTGAAAAAATCTATCGGAAATCGTTGTCAAAAGTTGAAAAAAACCAACTTGAAAAAGCGACTTTTCCGACGGAAAATCGATTTTTCTCGAAAACTAGAGGTCGTAGAACATTTTGTTGACGGCGTTGGATTCAGCGTGAAAAAAATCTATCGGAAATCGTTGTCAAAAGTTGAAAAAAAACCAACTTGAAAATGCGAACTTTTCCGACGGAAAAATCGATTTTTCTCGAAAACCAGAGGTCGTAGAACATTTCTGTTGACGGCGTTGGATTCAGCGTGAAAAAATCTATCGGAAATCGTTGTCAAAAGTTGAAAAAAAACCAACTTGAAAATGCGACTTTTCCGACGGAAAAATCTTATTTTACTCGAAAACTAGAGGTCGTAGAACATTTTTGTTGACGGCGTTGGATTCAGCGTGAAAAAATCGATCGGAAATCGTTGTCAAAGTTGAAAAAACCAACTTGAAAAAGCGACTTTTCCGACGGAAAAATCGATTTTTCTCGAAAACTAGAGGTCGTAGAACATTTTTGTTGGACGGCGTTTGGATTCAGCGTGAAAAATCTATCGGAAATCGTTGTCAAAAGTTGAAAAAAAACCAACTTGAAAATGCGACTTTTCCGACGGAAAAATCGATTTTTCTCGAAAATAGAGGTCGTAGAACATTTTTGTTGACGGCGTTGGATTCAGCGTGAAAAAATCTATCGGAAATCGTTGTCAAAAGTTGAAAAAAACCAACTTGAAAATGCGACTTTTCCGACGGAAAAATCGATTTTCTCGAAAACTAGAGGTCGTAGAAAACTAGAGGCGTTAGAACATTTGTTGACGGCGTTGGATTCAGCGTGAAAAAATCTATCGGAAATCGTTGTCAAAAGTTGAAAAAACCAACTTGAAAATGCGACTTTTCCGACGGAAAAATCGATTTTTCTCGAAAACTAGAGGTCGTAGAACATTTTGTTGACGGCGTGGATTCAGCGTGAAAAAAATCGGAAATCGTTGTCAAAAGTTGAAAAAAACCAACTTGAAAATGCGACTTTTCCGACGGAAAAATCGATTTTTCC
>CM019167.2:72637968-72670883 GCA_009739505.2 Apolygus lucorum | reverse complement strand
AAATCACTCGCGATTTTCTCCCAACACTTTTTTTTTCGACAATCGAGACCGCATCTGTTTTTTTTTCCACAATGTCCTATTTCAATTATGAGTTTCCTCAACGTAGTTTATCCAGCTTCGCTTAAAAAACGGCTCTCTTCTTTTCTCTTTCCATTCGGAAACTAACATAAAAAAATTAAAAGGTAGCAAACACTATTTTATGAAGAAGAAGGAACGCGAACAACAGGAACTCTGATGGTCCCAAAGTCAAGCTGAAAAACAACACCAACCATTCTGAAATAAACAACCGAACCTTCTCTATTGAAACCTTCACAGAGCTGTTACCTGAACAGGGCTGCCCAATTCTTCCTCGACCGTTGTTTGGTAACTCGAGGTCTCCTCGAGTTGAGGATGAGCTGAGGTCGACCTCCCAAATGCCTCTGTTCGACTATGAATAGGGGTGAGGAATCCTCGAGAAAAGATAAGTTGGAGGAAACCTTAACTCGAGTCGAGGAGGAAATCCGCGCCTGAGGAATGACTATTGAATACCGCCCTAAGTATTGCTGAAAGGTTTTCCCGTCTAAAATAAACTTGATAGTTAACCAAGCACGAAAATATAGTAGGTAGGTACTAATAATGGAAAAGGACGTGTTCTTGGATGGAGAGTGATCTAATAACCGTTTTGTAACAATTGCAGTGTTTTTCCCTTACTAAAACCATAAACTGGCGTTATCCAATATTCGTTGTTCTTCTTGATATAAAAAAAAAGTGATTATGCTAATAAGAATAGATTAGAACTCGAAGCAGATATAAACTTACTCATAATAGTCAAGAGGTTGTAGTCCTAGGTTCCTCACACTCATAATATGAACTGTTTGTCACTTACACAAATCACCTTCACTTGGTATGCTTCTCAAAATAATCCTTAACATTGTTCTTATTCAGCTAGTTTTCATACTTTTTTCGTTCTTTGGAATTGGAAATATCGATTCGGTGAACTCTTTTGAATTCAATTGGGTCAGATGTTTCATCGAACGTCTTCTCTCCGTTCACTATGACTACCCTTATAGTTCTCAAAACGGTGATGCCTTCTTCCTTGTTGCGTGCGCATTGAGGCTTATTGTCATCCACACAAGGGTAAGGTTATTTACTTATTTATTTTGTTATGTTATGGTAATGAATAACAACTTTTTTATGAACACGTCCCCTAGGAGAAGATAACTACTCAACTCCGTCTAGAAGAATGAAAATTGTGGATACCTAAAAACCCATACTATTATTACAGATAATAAAGTGTTGTTTTTCATTATGACAAAGGCTTTTTCATATGGTGGGAAGACAGCTTGTCGTTTTTTTACGCAAAAAATATCATTGGACAGTAAGTAAAGTTTCCACACTCATTGTTCGTCATGACTTGTTCATTTCGTTAACGAAAAAAACTGTGGAAAGATAAGTCAAATGGCCAGAGCGCTGGCTTGCTCTCGCCGCTTGTTTCCACGTTTCTCTAAAAACAAAATGCGAGAAGAACAATAATGCTGCAATACTATATCATGATATTTTTTGTGGGCTTGTTGGGTTTACCTGCCACCTTCAAAAACAGGGAAACCCCTTATACTTGTGCTCCTTACCAATGATTTCTCATTCACACCTATCACGTGTAATTTGTTTTTCAACATCCGTCGTTAATAATGGTTTGATTTGATTATAAATGTCATGAATACTCATGGTAATAATTCATAACTATGGGACGTACCTACCTGATAACCTGAATACTCATGGTAATAATTCATAACTATGGGAAGTACCTGATAAACCTCTTTATCAATAAGAATTATCGGCCCATCCGTTTATCCATGGTTTTGGAATGAGGAATTTCACCGATTTCCGTTTGCATTTTTCATGAATAGTTAATGTGTGTGGGATAGATGAAAATCGGGCTGATTTCGGAAAATAAGTCTCCTGTTATTTTTGGGAGACAATCAAATTTTTAATTCAAAACTAACCGGGAAACAGACGTGCAGCGGGGAACGCTCGCTGATTGGGCTGTTCGGATCGCCGTCTCCTCCCAGTGTTGCCCATTGGGACGACGAAATCGTGTTTTCTAAGAGAAAAGTTATCAAACAAAAACAGAGGAAACCTAATTTTCCGCATCTCGCTTTTTCTATTTTTTTCTTCAGTTTTTCGATTTTGAACTTTACTGTTCATGAAATTTTGCATCTGGGGACTATGGATTCTCGATCTCAGCGCTTCAAGCGGCCATAATGGAACTATTCCAGCATGACGTCATTTTCCCGGTTTTTTTTAAACATTCGTATTTTCTACACTGTTTTGTTTATTCGTAAATTAGGAAGTTCGGGCTGAAAGTTTGCCTTAGGAGGTTTTTTAGAGGTGCTGAATCCGATTTTGGGGTCAAAAATAGGAAGTTCTGACATGGTGAAATTCCTCATTAATCAATAAGCCTGATAGCCATAAAGACATCTCAATGTTTTGGCCTGGGAGCCTCACGAACGTGAAGGAATTTAGTGTTGTGGTTCAGCCCTCATCTCAGAGGTATCTCTCTAGTTTCTGCAGCCCAAATGGTGAGTTGGTAGGTTCCTGATACCTTTGCTGACCGTTACTCCCAGAGAAGGTCTCATCTGACCTTATTGACCCTCCCCCTCCTCAATCCTTACATAGGAACTCTTCGCTTGTCATCCATATCCTTGGTTGGGCTCGACGGTTTTATGAATGAATAAATATCCCACCTGTGAATATGTTAACATGCCAGGGCAGTTGGGATGTAGCGGTTCCCTATGAATAATATATTCAAAATTCCCCTATGAATGAAAAAACGTTTTTTTTTAACATTCAAACGCAATTTTTTTTCTCTTTGTGCAACTTTTCAAAATCGACCTCTCAAAGTACTTATGAGTAGTTTGTTGCGAAGATGGCGTTCTGAGGAAGTTTTTCCCTCGCCAGAGAGTGATTGGACGGTAGCTATTGTAATCTACAACGGACCATTTCGGACTTCGACAAATCAGACAATTTTCAATGCTTTATTTTTGACCCTTGAGTCTTACTTTTAAAGGAACCGGTGTGTCATAAGGGAGATTCTGAAGGGTAATTCTGAAAAATTGAACGTTCTTTCCAACGGTGTCTTGTGTAATCAGATTCTGATTTTTTCTCAAAAATTGAGGGGGTTTATTGGTCAAAACCAAAAAATGTCAAAATTTCAATGGTTTTTCGCCTACCCTCAAGCAAGGCTAGGAGGACGGACACTCAAATATTACACATTTTAACTAACCCAACAACATTCTAAAAAATCGTTGCTAAATTTTTTGCCCGCTCGACCCCCTTTTCAGATCTCTGGTGAACAGACTATACTCGGACTCATTACGCGATAGTAAAAAGTCGAGGCCCAGGTATGAGCGCTCCCAACCTCAGTTTGGTATGTACGAGCGCTCCCATGCCACGAGGAACTAGAGGGGAAGCAATAAGCGATATTTTAATGGAGTACTCACTATATTCCAGCCAAGTGAGAAGAATAATGATAAATAATGATAATAGGCACCGAAGTTGGTCCTTATGTGTCATTCGATCATTCATTCGTGATATTATTTCATGTTTTGCTTTCTTTAAAATTGGGCTGGTATTTTATAGATACTAGGTGAATGAATTTGGACAAATTTATATCTCTGCGGTCATATTTAGCAATCAGTTCTCTCACACATTGATTCCTTTTTACTGCCCTACGACGCCTATGATTCCCTATGGTAGTATTCATTTTGACGTACACGTCGCAATGTACGCCCACCAACAAGTCTAAAGAATAAAAATATGTTTGGGATGAGTACCACAAAAGTTGAGACGAAATGCAGAGCGAAAAACAATCAGATTCAAGACGGTAGTGCTGATACAATGGGGTATTTCAGTCAATTTTTTTTTTTTTTTCAAAAGAGTATGGCTTAGGAATAACGGTAATTGGGTTTGTTCGACGAGAAAATGTTTTTAAAAAATCAGAGAAGCTAAGGAAAGTTGAAGATTTGAATGGTGTGACGTAGCTAGCCAATTGTGACGTACCTAGCCAACTGTCTTTGAAAAAAGTATCCATGCACATAGAAGAGATGAAACCCTTGGAGGACCTCTTGGATACTACAAAATACTACTCACACACACGCGCGGAGTAGTGTGTGTGCATTTATGGCAGCCCACCTTTTTTTCAAACGTATGATCTCTTTAATTAATTTTTCTACCACAAGTTATAGTATCATTGGGCTTAAAGTTAGAGTATAGAGGTTTTCAAGGGTGCTGAATCCAAATTTGAGGTCAAAAACCTGAATTTCTGACCCACCGAAATACCCCATTGTTGTTTGCTGCCTTCCTACTGAAACGCTACTGCTCCTACATGTTTAAAATTAGGCCGGACTCTTCTCCCAGCTCTGGGGAGCGCTCATGCTGTCCCACCCAGGTATACGGCACAGTGCGGGGTAAGTATATTTTTTGGGAGGGTTCGAGAGAGAAAGAAGATAGTTTGACTCTCTGTCAAGAGTCAGTTTGGTTCAGTGGAAATCCAACGAAAAACGGCACTAGCGATAGTATGTGGTTTTTCTGGTGAACAGTGATCGACCTTTTAAGCTTCATATCGGGTAACATTTATTTTTAGATTGCGTTGGGATACCCTATTTCAGAAGGATGAATATGAGCACGATGTAAAAAAATATCCGTCCACCTTAGTGAATGCCGGTTTGCTGCAATTAGTATCAGATAGGCAAAGAGCTTTATAGAGAGTATAGATTTTTCAGAATAGGTTTACCTACATCACGAAGTATTTTGTATTTAAATTCCTGACTGTACATGTGAGTTAATGCTTTCGTTTCATTTCAGGTTGATGGTGTGAAGATACTTCTAATTTCTATGGTCATGTGTGAAATCATGAACATGCTGTTTCTCTTCATGGTTAAAAACTCGGGAAGTTGGTTGGACATAGGGAAGTCCATATCCCACTATGTCATTATGGAAGTTAGTTCTCTCTGCCTTGTTCTTCTGTACAATGCAGCTGGATACATTCTTCTTCCTCTAGGAGTTCCCGACGTTATATGATTTCCCAATCAATTCCTCTGTTGTCTTCTGGTCATTTCTAGTTTACTTTATATCGTTTTTATGGTGGCTATATGTTGCCAGTGGTATTCATAATTTTCCATTAACGTTTGCACATACTACCTTTATTTGGAGGTCTCAAGTGATAACTAGTTTTTCTTCTTTTCACTTAGTATTACTCATGTTGCCTCTTAGTGGTGTTCAAGTCCTTTGTTGCAGTTCAACCTAAATGGAACTAAAAAGACTGAAGTATTGTAGATGTAACTGTAAGTTCAGAATATAATTTCATTGTTAACTCTTTGTATCTTTTCTGGTCTTCACTGTTGAAACCTATCAACCAATTCCTTGGGTTCTCTAATTGAAAACACTGTTTTAGTACACAAATCATTGTAAAACAAATCTTCACATAGCTATTTTTCCAGCTGTATTACACTTTTTCCAAATTCTTTTTATTGGTTTTGTACGCGTATACATCTACCACAAGTATTACACTTGAAGGAGTACATTTTTGGTATAATAGTATGTTGATCGTGCAATTTTATTAACAAGTGTAACATATGAATCTTTCAACGCCAACTAGGAGAATTGTACAAACAAATAGTCATCAGTAAAGTTATTAGATGGGCTTTGGTTGGAATAGAGGGAGCATATAATATATGCTATATCATATATGATGCATACATAATATATGCTATATATTATACGAGTATAACCCTACCATTTGAGTCTTACATCATTAGGTATGGAATATTGAAATGTTTGGGGAATTTTGTTACCTTCTTGATGACAAAGTACCTAGGTACGTTAGGTTAAAGGTTTTCACACACACACACCTAACCATTTTCAAGAAATTGAGAATTTTTTAAAACATAATATACTTAATCTCTATTGTGAGTGGGTAACTAATTTTTCTTTTTCAAAACTGTTCTTTCATTCAATCAAAACATTCACCTGAGTTATGAGTATGTTCTTGTATTCTGAGTTAACCACGATAGCCTTAGGACTGGATCATCAATTGGCTGAACAAACGAAATTTGAAGAAGGACGCTATTAAGCTTTCCGGTGACCAGTTAACTACTTCCAACAAATCTCACAGTACCGACATACTTATTTCACCTCAAGTGGGTAGGTCTCTTGCAGCCTTGAACCAGCAGATGTTACGATTGGCGTCACAGGCAGAGGATCTTTGCTGAGTTGGTGAACAACCATTTAGTGTAATGTAATGGTACCAACCTAAATAAATGGAATAAAGTAATTACCTACCAAGGTGGGAAGAAAAACGGTTTCTCTACGTACCTTGACTACCTATCTATTTTCAGCAATATTAATTCAAAAGAAATATGCATTCTTCAGAAGCACGTATAATTTTTCATCATCGGAGATCTTTTAAATAGGTATGTACGAGTATGAAAAGCTCTCACTGTGATCTTTCATTTTGAAGAAACGCATTGAGCCATATTGCCCATTATATCATGGTTAACGTCGGTGTATGGATGATTGGGTGCATGAGGATGATTTCTCCTTGGGTGCAACCAACAATCATTACTCACCTACTTGTTTGGTAATTGGATTTAGCCAAGTCTTTGAAGATTAGCCTAGATAGGTACCTACCGTCAATACACCTAGGGAGGAACCTACCTAATACATTTTTGATGAAGTCAACGTTGTTATGGAGTGCCTACCTACCACATATTTAAATTGGTGGTTGACATAAATTTTTATATTCATGAAACTTAGTGTTCTCGTCAAAGGTGTCTCAAGATCTAGTGCTGAAAATGTATGGAAATCCACAAAGCTAGTTATGACGAATGGCTCCATACCGTCCAGTTTGATTTTTAACATGACGGATATATTAATGAGCGAGAAATGAGTCGATGTGAATTTTCATTGCTGTGCTGAACAACGAGTTTAAGCTTCATTACACAAATTTCTCGTTACACACCATGTTTCAATTTGAACAGGGGGGTACCCATATTTCAAGTACACCACTGTAATTTTCATTTATTAATAATCTTATTATTAATAAATAATATAACCTTGGTTCATGATAACCTTATTTCCATCATATTCTTATTTATGGCACAAAGTAGTCTTCAAATGTTTGAAGTACAATTTGCCTAGTTAACATGGTTACCTATCTAAGTAGGTATTGCATTGCTTTTGTTCTCTCGACGAATTGAGGCGTCTACGAATCATTTCTCTTTAATGGGTATGATTGTACAGGAAATTCAATTTAGCCTCTAATCATCTGTAGGAAGGTATCTAATAGAACATCTCATCACGATAAATTCTGTTTGAGAGACTACCATCAACGCGGTTATAAATATATAAAATATTCATGAGCCTGCAGCTAGTGCCAAGGACCTTGGTTGTATGGGAACGGACCACGTTCTTTCAGGTTGTGTCCAGATGTAGCCTGTATTGGTCATTGAGCAGTATGCGCTGTAATATCGACCTTCACTCCTGCAGAACGACCAGAGTGGGCACTTGCATTTGAATTGGTTCTGGAATTCTTCTTTGCAGATTTCATTCCACCAGCAAGTTCTCTGTAATAATAAGTCACTTGATTAGGTGGGTCATTATAATTTATTCGAGATTTGATAGTTTAATAGGGAGGTATCTGTAGCAAATCCTTGCAACGAACGAATTTATTGTAGACATTTTGGGGCAAATTTTTGCATGAATAGTTATTTGCGAGATCTGCCAAAATAAGCAGTTGGAGTGCTCGTCAAAAGTAATTTTTCTTCAATGAAATTATGCCATTTTTGGTTAACAAAATTTACTATTACACCATTTACACACTTATAACGGAAATGAAAACCATGATTATTTCGTGTACATCCTCATGCTTCCTGGAGGTTATTTTGAATAATCCTTATGAGAAGAAAGAGCCCCTAAAATTTAATTGCGATCAATTAAAGGGTGTGAGATGAGTTGCGCTCTGTTCTCGGCATACAGTTTATATCATTGTAGGGTGTTTTGAAGCTCATCAAATCGTGTCGTCTTTTATTCAAAATGCGAAGGATACATACAGGAAAAACATTCCCCTCTTAGTTTGAACGACTAAGTGTATATTTATGTACCTACCCATCAGATCACTGTACAATGCTGTATTACGCAGGGGTTATCTAGGTATTGTATACTGTTATACTCGTTGTTAAGAAATGTTCAGCAATTCGCCAAAGGTTACGAAGTTTTTCAGTCGGGATGGTGGTACATGGTACAGAACACATTTTGATACTGCTGTCTTGATTTCCATCATTCGTCCACCAACTCAATCACCAAGTTCTAAAAACCAGTGGTGTTATCTCTAGAAAAATTGATGCGAACCAATACTCACATAAAGTCCTAACTTGAGAACTTCTGAATCTTAATTTTCGCGAAGGATTTAAACTAAATTTGAAAATTCCACTTGCCTCATCCACAGGTTTCTACAAACATTGTACAAAGACGCACCAAACTAATAGACCTTCTTTTAAGATTAAGTCTGTCACAAATAATGGAAATTGAATGTAAAAGGTTCAATGACGATTAACGATACATATCAACTTCTTTCACTTGTGTACTCTCTAAACATAGTTAGGATCGAATTTACATCATACATACAATGTGTACGAGATACAAACCATAACATACGTATAAATAGGAAAACATACCAAGAAGCAGCAAATAAACTCAAGATAAAAAGGTCTTGATGATGGGTTCTTATTGATTGTTGATGTCTTGTTTCCTGGCGTCCATCCACGGCAAACCGCATCTGGAGTCCAGAAACCCGGTAATGTATCCCATGTAACTCCGGGTTTCTGAACTACAGACACCGCGTGCAGTGATAAGTAGAAAATCCTTTTTCTTGTAGCTTCACAGCAGTTTCTTGAGTGATGTTGGTCTGATGCTGTCGTATTCCCCGTCGTGCATTCATCAGCAAACCGCATCTGGAGTCCAGAAACCCGGAGGAAGTAATTCATGGAACTCCGGGTTTCTGAACTACAGACACCGCGTGCAGTGATATGCAGGCAACCAATCTTCTTATGAACGCTTTGCAGTTTCTTGAGTGATGTTGGTCTGATGCTGTCGTATTCCCCGTCGTGCATTCATCAGCAAACCGCATCTGGAGTCCAGAAACCCGGAGGAAGTAATTCATGGAACTCCGGGTTTCTGAACTACAGACACCGCGTGCAGTGATATGCAGGCAACCAATCTTCTTATGAACGCTTTGCAGTTTCTTGAGTGATGTTCAGCTGATGCTGTCGTATTCCCCGTCGTGCATTCATCAGCAAACCGCATCTGGAGTCCAGAAACCCGGAGGAAGTAATTCATGGAACTCCGGGTTTCTGAACTACAGACACCGCGTGCAGTGATATGCAGGCAACCAATCTTCTTATGAACGCTTTGCAGTTTCTTGAGTGATGTTGGTCTGATGCTGTCGTATTCCCCGTCGTGCATTCATCAGCAAACCGCATCTGGAGTCCAGAGACCCGGAGGAAGTAATTCGTGGAACTCCGGGTTTCTGAACTACAGACACCGTGTACAGTGATGTGCAAGCAACCAATCTTCGTATGAACGCTTTGCAGTTTCTTGAGTGATGTTCAGCTGATGCTGCCGTATTCCCCGTCGTGCATTCATCAGCAAACCGCATCTGGAGTCCAGAAACCCGGAGGAAGTAATTCATGGAACTCCGGGTTTCTGAACTACAGACACCGCGTGCAGTGATAAGCAGGCAACCAATCTTCTCGTCTCTCCTCATTATTTTCAATGGTTTCAAATGTAAAAAGTACAAAATACGTTATAACATGGGTTTACGAAACATCTGCTCACCACACAGCCTTGCAAATAATGGATAACCTCTGAAAATAGGATGTTCAGAAGAAAGGCTAAAAATAATGACGTGCGATGTTATGCTATATTCTATTACATAGAACTTGACTAGAACAAAGCTATTGTGTACCGAAATACATCACCAAGCAGCCGCGTAAAACCAATGGAGGGTGGAGTAGGATGGTGGCGCTTGATTTTGTTCTCGTAATTATGTGATGCACCAGTACATGAAAGCAACTTCTGTGATTGCTTGATAATTACATTGGATACACCAGTACAAATAATAAAGAAAAACTTCTTCCACAAGTTTTCTTCTCTCGTGATTATTGTTTTTTAATATACCTAATATTAATAAATTACATACAGGTTTTTACTTGAAGTGACTTTAAAGTTGATCAAGTACATACAATATTACATACATCCTACTGAATGAAGGCAGTAGACCTTTAAAAATGTACTTGTAATTTACCTACTTACATTAATTAATACAAATTGGATGGAAGTAACACCATTTCCCGTTTACAGGGTGTCCAGCGACCGGGAATACTCAGGGAATTTTACTCTACTGGAAAACTCGGGGAATTTCATTTTTTTCCGAAAAACCCTAGCGGTGAACCTTTTAGTGGGGAGTTCCGACAGTCTGAGGGGAAACAGTTTTAGTACGAAAAAATACTCACACACGAAAATTTGACTTAGTAGGTAGTAATTTTATTCCGTGGAACTAGCCATAATAGATTGGAGTGTCGTATGCAAAATGTAGGCTGTTTCCAAAACGCGGGGAAGTGCCCAATATGAGAGTTTTATGCAAACCCACCCAAGTGGCTGTTTTTTGTTGAATTTCAAAATTGTATACCTAAGATCTTTATTTCGTTGTTTCCTATCCTAGTTTGATGTTTCACATTTCAAGTTATCATACAGGATGGCCAATCACGAAAAAAATATGGTATAACCTAAGTTTTTTTTTCTTCAAATATAGATGTCCCAAATGTAGAAAAATTGGTCAACTATAATATAATAAAATATAAATATCTATAAAAACTAAACTTTTAAAAACACTTTTGTTATTAAAATGTATAATACCACTGAAATTGTTAATTTTTTTTTTTAGAAAATTTGCTGGAAGTCTTCTTGAGGGCACACCTGCAGCTAATAAATTAATGTTAACCAGCACCGCGTAAATTTCTCGACTAGTCTGATTCTGGTTAACTAATTTATTGTCATAATGAGATTTTTATATTGTGTGGTAGCCACAGAGAGAAAAAAAAGGATGGCGTGTAGACGGTCCCCTATGAAAATCATCACCCCTAGTTTCTATGATTTCAACGTTCATTCTCAACTTTTTCAAACAATAGAAGGTGAAAACAAGCATGTGAAGTGGATGTTTCTCTCGAGTAAGCCGGTGTAGCCCCCGGTGTGTAACCAGTTTCTCTCGGTGTAGTTTCGGTGTTTTCAACCTCATGACACGACTTTTTTCGAGATATGGAGGTAGCAATGAGGCTTCGAAGTGGTCGTTTCTCTCGAGTTAACCTACAAGTTTTGATGAATTTAATGTTAATTCTCTACTTTATCCAAGAATCGAAGTCTCTGTTGTGCCTGTCATGAAATCTTTGTAGCGGGCAAAACTATTCGAAGTTATTCTTCGATTTCGGTTAAATATTCAGGAATTGAGCGAATAGGGTTGCAGATGGTCCCCTATAAAAATAATCACCCTCTGACTGATAATCACCCTCTGAGTTTCCATCCAATTCCGATGAAATTTTTAGGGATAGTGCGGATTGGAGTGTAGATGAAAATCATCACCCCGGACTGATAGGTACTTACAGATTGATGTCTTGAGATATTTCATTTCAAAATAGTCCTTTAAAAGTCCATTCATGCAGCATGAATCAATGAGCGAATTTTCAAAGAAATCTTTCAGTTGAAGCTATGGTTAAGATCTATTTTCAGTATAACATACCAACATACTGTATGCACAGGGTATGCTTTGAAGATGTTAGGAGTCCATGTTCATGTTCTACTCGTCCCTACGAACTCATAGAGTACCCACATGGCTATTGTTGTTTTTTTCTATTTTCAGTATACCATACCAATATACTGTATGCACTGGGTATGCTTTGAAGATCTTAGGAGTACATATTCATGTTCTACTCGTCTCTACGAACTCATAGAGTACCCACACGGCTACTCCATTTCTGGGTACAACAAATATACGCGCGTTTTCATTATTTTCTATTTTCAGTATGCCATACCAACATACTGTATGCACTGGGTATGCTTTGAAGATCTTAGGAGTCCATATTCATGTTCTACTCGTCTCTACGAACTCATAGAGTACCCACACGGCTACTCTATTTCTGGGTACGACAAATATACGCGCGTTCTCATTATATATATGAATATATCCATACTTTTCTTAATTTTTGGACAATTTCATTTTTGAAAAACGCATTATATCAGAAATTTTGAGCTGAATCCGAATATACCACATATTATGAAGATTGTGAAGGTATTAACCACAAAAAACGGAAAAAACTCGTTTTTTTGGACTTTTTTTTCATTTTTTTTGAAATTTGGACCACTTTGGATTGTCCAAAATTTCTGGCTAACGAACTTGACCTTTGTTTGTTGTTACGAACATTTTGGCGAAAACTAAAAGAAAAAATTCAAATAATTACTCAAGTTATCGTGCAGAATGACATATATATATATATATATATATATATATATATATATATTATATATATATATATATATATATATATATATATATATATCTATATATATCTATCATATATATATATATCTCATCTATATATATATATATAGATCTATATATATCTATATCAAGAGAGAGAGGAGAGAGAGAGAGGAGAGAGAGAGGAGAGAGAGAGAGAGAGAGAGAGAGAGAGAGAGAGAGAGAGAGAGAGAGAGAGAGAGGAGAGGAGAGGAGAGAGAGAGATGAGAGAGAGGAGAGAGAGAGAGAGAGAGAGAGAGAGAGAGGAGAGAGAGAGAGAGAGAGAGGAGAGAGAGGAGAGAGATGAGAGAGAGAGAGAGAGGAGAGGAGAACCACACACACACACACCACACCAACACACACCACACACACACACACACACACACACACACACACACCACCCAACACAAACACACAAAACACACACACACACACACACACACACACACACCACACACACACACACAACACACACACACACCCACACAACACACAAAACACACACACACACACACACACACACACAACACCACACACACACACCCACACACACACCACACACACACACACACACACACACACACACACACACACACACACACACACACCACACACACACACACACACACACACACACACACACACACACACACACACACACACACACACACACACACACACACACACACACACACACACACACACACACACACACACACACACACACACACACACACACACACACACACACACACACACACACACACACACACACATATGATTTTTGGCGAAACTTCAGGGATCGTTTCAGAATGTTCCAAAACGGATTTCAGTGAAAAAAATTTTCGAAAAAGTCGATTCTAAAAATTTTGGAGCCATTGCAATAGCATCATTTTCTTCGAAAATTCGCTAAAAAGGAATTTTGAGGAATTATGATCACATATATTTATACTTTAAATGATTTAGAACCCTGGAAAAAGTCGTTTTCAGGGAATCGCTGGACACCCAGCAATTTCTTCCACGCGTGTATTATTGAAGCGATTTTATTGAATCCAATAAATGTAAATGTCATTACATTGTGAGGTATTTGATGTGTATGTACTAAGCATTATACCACCAAGGGGAAACAAAAAACTCAGTAATTGGTAGATCATGGTGTTGGATTCATCATCACTATTGATATCGTTTTTCCCGTCGACCCTCGTTCATCCACCAACAAACAGCATCTGGAGTCCAGAAACCCGGAGGAAGTAATTCATGGAACTCCGGGTTTCTGAACTACAGACACCGCGTGCAGTGATATGCAGGCAACCAATCTTCTTATGAACGCTTTGCAGTTTCTTGAGTGATGTTCTGCTGATGCTGTTGTATTCCCCGTCGTGCATTCATCAGCAAACCGCATCTGGAGTCCAGAACTCCGGAGGAAGTAATTCATGGAACTCCGGGTTTCTGAACTACAGACACCGCGTGCAGTGATATGCAGGCAACCAATCTTCTAATGAACGTTTTGCAGTTTCTTGAGTGATGTTCAGCTGATGCTGCCGTATTCCCCGTCATGCATTCATCAGCAAACCGCATCCGGAGTCCAGAAACCCGGATGAAGTAATTCATGGAACTCCGGGTTTCTGAACTACAGACACCGTGTACAGTGATGTGCAGGCAACCAATCTTCTTATGAACGCTTTGCAGTTTCTTGAGTGATGTTCAGCTGATGCTGTCGTATTCCCCGTCGTGCATTCATCAGCAAACCGCATCTGGAGTCCAGAAACCCGGAGGAAGTAATTCATGGAACTCCGGGTTTCTGAACTACAGACACCGGGTGCAGTGATATGCAGGCAACCAATCTTCTTATGAACGCTTTGCAGTTTCTTGAGTGATGTTCAGCTGATGCTGCCGTATTCCCCGTCGTGCATTCATCAGCAAACCGCATCCGGAGTCCAGAAACCCGGAGGAAGTAATTCATGGAACTCCGGGTTTCTGAACTACAGACACCGGGTGCAGTGATATGCAGGCAACCAATCTTCTTATGAACGCTTTGCAGTTTCTTGAGTGATGTTCAGCTGATGCTGTTGTATTCCCCGTCGTGCATTCATCAGCAAACCGCATCCGGAGTCCAGAAACCCGGATGAAGTAATTCATGGAACTCCGGGTTTCTGAACTACAGACACCGCGTGCAGTGATATGCAGGCAACCAATCTTCTTATGAACGCTTTGTAGTTTCTTGAGTGATGTTCAGCTGATACTGTCGTATTTCCCGTCGTGCATTCATCAGCAAACCGCATCTGGAGTCCAGAAAACCGGAAGAAGTAATTCATGGAACTCCGGGTTTCTGAACTACAGACACCGCGTGCAGTGATATGCAGGCAACCAATCTTCTTATGAACGCTTTTCAGTTTCTTCAGTGATGTTGGCCAGCTGCTGTCGTGTTCCCCGTCGTTCTTTCACCAGCTAACCGCATCTGGAGTCCAGAAACCCGGAGGAAATAATCCATGGAACTCCGGGTTTCTGAACTACAGACACCGCGTGCAGGTTCTGGAGGTTCAGGGCCCTATTCCAATTCGCTTAACGCGCCCGAAGCTGCTTCGCGAAGCAACTGGGTGGTTTCCCGAAACAATGAGTGGTATTTTCGGAGTTAGCGACATGGATATTACTAAAACGACCAATTCTAATTCACTAAACGCACCTTCTTCTCGTTTCAGTGGATAACTGAAGCGACTCAGTGGTTTCGAAGCGACTTTTCTTAGTGACTGGAAGCAGTCGCTTCATTTATCAACCAAGTGGTTTAATTTGGTTGGTTATCAAAATTTTGCGGTTTTCGATGATTTTACCTGTGTTTTTGCACGTTTCATTTACGTATTATATAGGGGACAATTTTTATGTATTTAGGGGTACTACATTTTCACCCCCCACCCCAAACATGTTAGGTATGTGTTAGGTATGATAGAAACAAATCCTCGATATGAAAATTCGTTTGGGTACTTTTCGGAAACAGGGTGATCAGGGGATTCACATTTTGGTAAATTAAATTTTTTACCCCCTCCCAAACATACAGTATGTCGAAAACAAATCCCCGGGATTTATTTTCAGCATAACTAACATACCTACTGTGTTTGGGGTGGGGGTAAAAACTGTAATACTACCAAAATGTGAATCTTCAGATCGCCCTGTTTCCAAAGTATACCCACACGATTTGTTACGTTAAGATTTATTTTCAGCATAACTAACATACGTATTATATTTGGGTTGGGGGTAAACAACTCAATACTTCCAGATTACGAACCCTCACCTCGCCCTGAATCAAAAAAGTACTCACATGACTACATTGATACATTTTTCATTTCCAAACTTTTTTCAATTCCAAATTATTAAATAATAAATTCGAATTTTGAGTTAATGGAGGAGGTAACAACTTACATCTATTTCCACCTCCCGCTCCCAAAAAGTGCTCATTTGCCTCTATTGGTGAATTTTAACGAAAATTATCTCTCGGAAAATGAATCAAAAACAATTTTGAATGTATAATATTCATGTCGCTTCAGTTAGCAACTCGCTTGATAAGTTAGCGACTTGTGCGTTTAGTGAATTGGAATAGGGCCCTAAGTTTTGAAACAAGTAGCTACCCATAACATTTACAATACCTGCCTAAGTATCTAGTTATTAATACAAATAATGAACAAACAAAACATCCGAAAGTCGACAGACAGGGATAGGTATGCACAATACCCTTCAATATTCTAATATTCACTCTACAATAATTTCATATAAATATTCAATATTCTATATGATAATGAATAGAGAGATATGTGCTATCAACTGATAACACAGGCTTACAGAAATAACATTTCGGGGAGGTGTTTATTGTTTTAAGGGTGAATTGGCTCCCTGGAACCAAAAATGACAACATTTCTTTTCGTGAAAATATTGATAATTTCCTAATTTGCTTACGAGTCTACCAAGGCAGCAGAAGCTGCGGCTTTTAAAGCTTGAGAAAAAAAGTTCTCCAAAATCAAAATTTCCTGTTGCGTTTCACGTTTTAAACCTTTCTGAACAATTTTGGTTCCGTGTCTATCTGTCATGAAATCCTTGTAACATGCATAACTTCCACATTTTCCATCTGATTTCGATTAAATTTCCAAATTTCAGGGATCTTACGGATTGGGGTGCAGATTGTCCCCTATGAAAACCATTGCCCCCAGACTGAGAGTAGCCTCTGCGCAAGCGTGTTTCCTTTAACAGCCATAACTTCTACATTTTCCATCTGATTTCGATGAAATTTTCAGGGATCACGCGGATTGGGGTGTAGATGGTCCCATATGAAGGTACTGCAAGGTACCTACTAGGGATTGATGTTCTGAGATTAACTACTACTTATGCATCGGATCATCTATACAATCGGGTTATGGATACGAGGAAGCTATGTGCCACACCCACTTGGCAGACTTTTTTTGTTTTAGAGGCTCCGAGAATTCTCATGATTACTAGTCCAGTAAGCCCCACATCACGAGCGCGAGTTTGAAATTTGCCTTAATTTACATTGTTGCTTATGTTACACCCTGAACTAACTGTATCTTGCGTTTTAACCCTACAAGTGATGGGTGGGTGTACACAGTGGATAGGCGACGTTCTTTCTTCCGGCCACAGTACAGATCGCGACCCTTGATCCCTCTCCAAATTACCCACCCCCTTAACACTTCCGAAGTTCATCCCATAGAAAGAGCAGAACTTCACTTTCATTTATTTTTATATATAATCTTTACTAATTTTGAACAAATTTTTATGTTCCGTGAAATGAGGTTTTTGGTGACTTAGCTTGCTTCAACATAGCAAACATACGGGGGACTAAAGGGTTCGAAAATCTCCAGAAAATATTTTCATCACCTTGAAATATTAAAAATCTTAATGGTATTAAAACCCTTCTGTAACTCTTGAAACTCTAAAAATGACTTAGGACATAAAATTGTCTTAAAATTGGTATTACAGCGGCTGATTAGAATAATAAAATTTACAGTCGACCCTACAGAAGTAAACTTCAGACGTACTATACGGTCTTATGATATTTATATCACAGCAACTGATTGGAATAATGAAAATGTCTGAAGCCAGCCAATAACCAGATACTTCCTAGTTTGCTCTAGCTTGTTTCTAATTTTCTTATTGGTACTTCACATCTTTTCAAATTCAGAAAGTAGGTATGGACCTACCAGCAGTACATTTTTAAAAAGTACCTAGTTTAAAATTCAAAATATTAACCACGACCTCACAAGATGTGGTTGATAGGGGTAGAGCAAGAGATAGACTATACAATTTTCCACTGAATGGAAATCTAGGGAGGAGGCATGATTGTATAAACAGGGTATATTGTATAAATAGGGCGAGGGCATGATTGGATAATACAGGTTTGTTGATTTTTTATGGTACACACATATGTTAATGCATTATTATTTCATCTGTGGCGTAGGCTAGCTGCTGTCGTGTTTTCCGAAGTTCATCCACTAGCAAACAGGATCTGGAGTCCAGAAACCCGGATGAAGTAATTCATGGAACTCCGGGTTTCTGAACTACAGACACTGCGTGTAGTGATATAAAGGCATGCGATTTCCTTCGAATGCTCTGCAGTTTCTTCAGTGATATTCAGCTGCTGTCGTTATTCCCGTCGTTCATCCACCAGCAAACCGCATCCGTAGTCCAGAAACCCGAAGGAAGTAATTCATAAAACTCCGGGTTTCTGAACTACAGACACCGTGCGTAGTGTTATCTACAGATCAGAGGTTCAGGAGTTCCACATTTTCAACAATATACTAGTACTTGGTGTCAAATTGTAGTAATACAAAATATCAGCCGCATCATCCCATCATAGGCGGCAGGAATTTATCAACACAGAAAGGCTAGGTGCTTACTTTTTCACTGAATAATTAGAACTAAAAAGTGGTAAATGATGGTGATGGCATGTTCAGTACCTAGCTAACAATAATTTATTGCATTGATGTGATGTCAGCCGCTATCGTCACCAACACCTCATCTGGAGTCCAGTAACGTGGTTGAAGTATCTCATAACACAGCGTTCCTAAACTACAGATGCGCGAGATCTGTAGAGTTTTGCGATGTTTGATGAGTAGTGTACGTGTATTCATGACCGAGATGTAGGTACCCATCTGTATTTCTGTCCATGTATGTGTACTTTTTGTGTACGTTTATTCCCTATGTACGAGTTGTGAGTGAAATAATTAGGACGCGCCATTCAAAACCAGAGCTGTAGGGCCAAGGGGGTGTACTTTTCTTTCTAACTAATTGGCACTACAGCCCAGGGTGAGCCTTGGCCTCCACTAAGACACCTCTCCAGCTTGTCCGATCCTGTGCCGTTGTCATCCATTCATAGCACCCAAGTCGTGCTGTGTCCTCCTCTAAGTTGTCACTCCATCTCTGCTTCGGTCTTCCTCTCCTTCTTGTACCATTTGGTCTGGAGAGCAGCATCTGTTTGCATGGGTCGACGACATCCATTCGGAGAACATGTCCAGCCCATCTCAACCGTCCCAGCTTCACGAACTTTACTACATCGTAATCTTCGTACAGCTGGTACAGTTCTTCATTTTTTCGGCGTCTCCATTGTCCATGGTCAAACAGTGGGCCCGGGATTCTCCGAAGGATCTTCCTCTCAAAAACCCTGAGCACACTCTCAGACTGCTTTGTCATCACCCATGTTTCTGACCCATAGGTTAGTACAGGGCGAAGCAGTTATTTTAGTTTTCTGGAGAGGGCTCGAGACTTGAGGAGTGGCAACAGTCCAAAGTAGCACCGGTTGGCAGAAAGAATTCTAGCATTGATTTCGGTTGGGCAATCATTGCATTCATGTACAGTAGAGCCAAGGTAAGTGAAAGTTTCCACCCTTTCAAATTGGTACGGTCCAATGAGAATGTTTGGTGTCCGAATTTCATTCAAGTTTCTATTGGAAACCATATACTTTGTTTTTCCTTGGTTGACGGTGAGCCCCATATTTGCTGCTGCCAACATAAGTGAGCTGAAAGCACTTTCCAAATCCCTAACAGTTCTGGTCATTAAATTTATATCATCTGCATATGCCAAAAGCTGTACGGGTCTATGGAAAAAGGTCCCACTGGTATCTATCTGGGCATCGCGCACTACCTTTTCCAGGGCTATGTTAAACAGCAAGCAAGCTAGGGCATCACCTTGCCTTAATCCAACTTTAGTTTCAAACTTTTCAGACAAACTCCCTTGAACCCCGTACCTGACAGACTGTGTGACTCATTGTCAGCTGTACCATCTTGCATAGTAGTTCAGGTATCCCGAACTCTCTCATGGCAGCATACAGTCGTTCTCTGATGATGGTATCATATGCTGACTTAAAGTCAATGAATAGGTGGTGGATAGTAATTTGAAATTCGATACTCTTTTCAAGCACCTGTCTTAAGGAGAAAATCTGATCGACAGTGGATTTTCCCTGCATAAAACCTCTCTGGTAACTCCCAACTATACACTGGACATTAGACAGAACTTTATATGCGATGTTGAGCAGGGTAATTCCTCTGTGATTTCTACACTCAAGAGGGTCTTCTTTTTTGTGAATAACACAAATTACACCTTCATTCCATTCTTGGGGAAGTTCCCTTCTACTCCAAATCTCAACGATCAACATATGCATTCGAACTACAAGTTCCTCGCCACCTAACTTGAACATTTCAGCAGAAATTCTATCACTTCCTGATGCTTTATTATTTTTGAGTCGTGATATACTTCTACGCACTTCTGCTATGGTGGGTGGGTCCAACAAATCGTTTGGGTTCATTGCAACTGTCAGCATTCCAGAGTTCGTGGGGTTTCTAACAGCAGATCTACCACCTAATAGCTCTGTAAAATGTTCATTCCACCTTTCCAGTATTTGTTGCTTATCCGTGACGAGTTCACCATTCTTGTTCTTACAAATACTGTTTTTCGGTTGGAAACCTTTACGTCGTTTATTGATCCCCCCATAAAACTTACGGACTTGGTTCGTTTGATGCTCATTTTCCAATTCTTGAATCTCTTTTTTTATCCAGTTCCCTCTGTTTCTGCCTGTGCAACTTTTTCTCCTGTCTTCGTCTGTCCTGATACTCTCGCTTAAGTCCTCCAGTTCTCCCCCCTTGTATCATTTTTCGGTAAGCTTTGTTCTTGGCTGCAGTTGCTTGAGCACACTCTTCATCAAACCACTTGTTCCTTTTGTGGTAGGGTTGTTCGCCTAAAACTTCTTCTGCTGCCACAGTTTAACTTTCTTTAATTTGCATCCATTCTGAATCAACTGAACCACCCTCAGCAACTGGATGATGACCAAGTATTTCCTCAATTTTCGCCGAATAGGCCTCAGCAACTCTCTCGTCCTTTAGTTTGGATACATTGAACGATTTACGAGTCTGCTGGAACGTAACCTTCCGAGCATTAGCGATTCTGGCTTTCACTCTGGCAATTACTAGGTGATGATCAGAATCAATATTAGCACCCCGGAAGGATCTTACATCTAATACATCAGAGGCGTGGCGGCTATCTATTAACACATGGTCGATTTGGTTGTGAACACTTCCATCAGGAGAAACCCATGTAACCTTATGGATATTCTTGTGGCAGAACATGGTGCTACTCACAACCATACCCCTAGCTGCTGCAAAAGCCATTAGACGGCCTCCATTATCATTCGTCTGGTCGTGTAAACTGAAATTGCCAATCATCGGGTGGTATATTGATTCTTTTCCAACCTGTGCATTCATGTCACCAAGAACTACCTTAATGTCGTGTGCTGGGCAGCTATCATAAGCGCTTTCCAGTTCCTCGTAGAATTGATCTTTTGCATCTTCATCTGAAACATTAGTGGGTGCATGGACGCATATGAGGGAGTAATTGAACAGCTTACCCTTGACTCTCATGGTCGCGATTCTTGGTGTTATTGCCTTAAAATCCATGATGAGATGCTTAACTCGCTTCCTAACTACGAAGCCTAATACGCGATTCTTCTCGTGGCAGCTATACAGCAAGGTCCATTCCTTCTTTTCAAGAATCCCAGAATTAATCCAGTGGATTTCTTGGAGGGCTACAATGTCAACCTTGTATTTTTCGAGTTGGCCAAGCAAATTTTCCAAAGTACCTGCCCTATAGAGAGTTCTAACATTCCATGACCCCATGTATAATTCTTTCAGTCGTTTTCCGTTAGTGTTGCCATTTGACGTGCCTTGTCCAAACCTATAGATCAATCCGGCTGTATTTTTTCTTTGTGGTCTCGTAACAGTGATTGTTTTATGGGGTAGGGTCGTTAGCCCTACGCCCAACCCCCAACCTGGAGGGCCAGGTCATTTGTGGTCAGGGTTTCCCTCCCCTAGGCCGAATGCTGAAAAGCTGAGGAGCTGGGCCTTCCCCCGCAGTATCGAAGCCACTTCTGGATTTACCAAGTGCCTTCGATTGTTCAGAATGAGCCATCAGTACTTTTCTTTCGATAAGAGAAAAGCTGCTCAATTGGCATCCAAGTTCAATAGTTACAGTAATTTTCATTTGAGGAGTTGGTCAGCTGCTGTTGTGTTTTTAGCGACAATCACCCACCATCAAACCGCATCTGGAGTTGAGAAACCCGGATGAAGTAATTCATGGAACACCGTGTTTCTCAACTACAGACGCCGCTGTAGATCTGACGGTTCGGAGAGTATAGGCCAGAAAAGTAACAAATGGGGTATTTCAGTCAACTTTTTTCAATTTTTTTTTTTTTCAAAAGAGTTTGGCTCAGGAATAACGGTAACCGGGTCTGTTCCTTGAGAAAATGTTTTTAAAAAATCAGAGAAGCTAAGGAAAGTTGAAGATTTGAACGGTGTGACGTAGGTAGCCAATCGTGACGTAGCTAGCCAACTGTCTTTGAAAAAAGTATCCGTGCACAGAAAAGCGATGAAACCCTTGGAGGACCTCTAGCGTGGCATAAGTGTGTGTGCGTTAAGGGAGGCCCGCCTTTTTTTCAAACGTGTGATATCTTTAATTAATTTTTCTACCACATGTTATAGTATCATTGGGCTTAAAGTTGGAGTATATAGGTTTTCAAGGGTGCTGAAGCCAAATTTGAGGTCAAAAACCTGAATTTCCGACCCACCGAAATACCCCATTGTCGGTTAAGTTCCTACTTATATCACCTAATCAACAATTTTTGCCAAAATGAGGTTAGCAATGAGATTTGGCTTTTCCGATGCAAAATCCCACTCCAGTGTGAATAAAACCATCAATTTTAAAGAATTCTATTGAAAAACAGGGTTTTTTTTATTCTTTTCAAAAAAGTTTTTTTAGTTATTTTTTGTTTCTTTTGGAAAAATTTATTTTGAAAAATGAGTATATGTGGATTAGGCGGTATCAGTACTCAACCGACGAAATGCGGTTAACGTCAACTACCTCAAAACATACCTATCGCATGCTCTAACTAGCATGTACATAACAGAAAAATAATCTAAAACTTCTTAAATACAGAATAGTTGTAAACACAACAATATTAGCCACATCCTCAGGCGGTAGTCATATGATTTCTCATTGAATAGAAAACACGAGTGGAAGAAGATATTACCTTGGTACTTGGTAGGTTTATTAATCATGATTTGGCATTGTTTAGCTGCTGGTGAAGGTATCTATCTAATGGAAACCGGGTGTATACTAGTAAATACAGACGCTTCGTACAAAGTTGAAGGATTACCTACTGGTATCCACTTCAATTACAAGCTACATAAAATACTCCCATTCACCTAGCTACTCAGTGCTTTTCTTCTACTTAACTTACGAAATGATAAAAATAGGTTCTTACCCAATAATCACAATACTAGTTTACTAGCTGGCCGTATCCTCAGGGGTAGATGAGAAAGTTAAAGAATTTGAATACAAGACACTGAATAGACATAGGGTATAAGACAGACACTAGTGGAAGATAGAGCTAGACATGGTGTGCAATAATTAATTAACATTTCAATTGCGTCATTCATTCACCAGGAGGTCAACAACCTGGTGGGCGTATCTCATGGAACTGGGTTACTGAATTTCAGATGCCTTCTTTAAACTATAACTAGGATGTTTTCTCAATTTGTTCAATGAGATAACTTATCTTTTCGTTACTTATGTTTTTATAAGTTGTACTCACACCTACCCCAAATCGAAATGGAGGTATCTAGGAATTTACCAGCTCAACTGTTACGCACATTGGCAATCCCATATTCAAAATTTTAAGGCTTCTTCTTTCACCCAATAAAAGCACCTCCTCATAGCAGAAACTATCAATACCTAGATGATTTTTCACTTTTTCACAATAATACGAACGCCAACCAAAAACCCAAGGTGGATAGAAGCATTTCTTAGCAGCCCTGTTCAAAAACTCGGAAGGCTCTTGTTTACAACTCGCTTTATGTAATAAGTTCACAAATATATGATTTGTTTAAATGTTGGAGGATCCATGAAGCAAGGATTTGTAGATACACATCCGTTAAGACAGACACAATATCAATTTTTTCAAAATCTATAACGTACCTAAAACACATAAAAAACAAGTGGGTGTGGCACATAGCTTCCTCGTATCCATAACCCGATTATGTAGATGATCCGATGCATAGTAGTTAATCTCAAAACACCAATCTCTAAGTACCTTTCACTAACCTCATAGGGGGCCATCTACACGCTAATCTGGACAATCCTAGAAAATTTCATCAAATTCGGATGAAAAATGTAAATGTTATGGCTGTTACAAGGATTTTACGTATGCGCATGCGCAGAGGCTTCTGTAAATCTTAAGGCCTTGATTTTCATTGGGGACCATCTACAACCTAATCCGCGTAATCCCTAAAAATGTCATCGAAATCGGGTAGAAAATGTGGAAGTTATGGCCGTTACAAGGAAATCTTCCCCACTTGGCGGACCTTTTTCTGCTTGCTAAAAACTAGTTCAGTAAGCTAAAAACGCTGCAAATTATTAAACAATGGTTTATTATTTTTTATTCTTCTATATAGATCACTCGTCCGCAAAGCCACCAACCATCCAACATGAAGAAAAACATCGATCGCATTTCGGTCAGCTTTAATTGGAACGAAGATTAGGCCTCTTCTGCGATTCACACTCGTGTTTCTGATTTATCGTACGTCTAAATTTTAAATTCTCGTAGTGAGCGAACGGTTTGTCCTACAGAGCTCCGGGTGGTCTCAACAAATTCTAAAAATTATATAGAATCTTAAATTGATATAAAAACAATACCTTTATATCAAAATTTTTCGAGTTAGGGCGTTTTCAAAATTTCAAAATTGATTTTGGAACCCTTAGAAGTGACCTACATCAACCAAAATCTTCGGGGCACAACTAGACCCCAAATGGAGACTACATACCAAATTTCATCAAAATCGGTCAATGCTAAGTGGCAAAAGTGCCGCGTACGGCGGACGGACGGCCAAATTTCTATTCGATTTTTGGATTCTACGTACCTTGAAACGTAAACCATGAAATTTTGAGGGTGTTAAAATTTTTTTTTTTCTTAGTCGATTCCTTAGGTTCATTATTGAAAATAATAAACCAAAATGGTCATTAGGGTGTCTGTCTGTATTAAGTTAGCCGAGTGGGGAGTCTGTTTTCTAGTAAACCTAAAGTGGCTTACTCAGAAATCAATTTTATAAAAAATTATTGAAAACCTATGTATTCATGTAGTTACCTATTTGCATTGTTTTAGTAATGGAAGCGAGCTATTTAATATATAATGGGAAAATTCTCGTATTTACCATAGGTAAGTTACCGCAGTAAGTAAGTTACGGCAGTAAAGATACCTCCGTACGATAATTAATAATTATTGCCCCTGTGGCTAGAATTGGATTAACGTATAAACGACTCCAAATTCGAACAGATTATGCTCGAAGAACGACAATTTGGAGTCGTTTATACGTTAATCCAATTCTAGCCACAAGGACAATGCTGGTTCCCACTCCACCTACGCGCTCCTGTAGTTCCCAGGATCCAATTATACAAGGATTTCTATTACTACATCGTACGTAATTCAAAGTAGTACATCGACGGTTTCCAGAGCGGTGATTTTCAACTCCAAGCTCCTCTTTATTGACCCAGTGGACGCATGCAGGAAATTTTGTAGGAGATGTAAAAAATATTCTTAGTTTCTAAAGCGGGATTCACCATTCTTGCAACTCTAAACCTTCTGCGTAATGCTTGATTTTGAACTGCTAATCCTAGATTTAATCTATTCTTAGTAGGAAGAGTCCTGAAAATTAGTGCTTAAGTATTGTTTAATTAACCAAAAAAATCTGTGTCAATCAATCAGGATCCATAAAATCAGTTTAAGAAGTGATTCTACCATCAGAAGTTTGTTGGTAACAATTTCCCGTTTGTCATTAATACTGCTCTAAAACGAAGTGACCCGGAAATTGCGAGTCCATTTTACCATGAATGAGTTATCGGAATGTGCTGAATCCGAACCCGTTGTTGGTTTTTTATCAACGTTTTGATGTTTTTTTGTGGCTCCAATGATGCCCGCCAAAAAATATTGAGGGCAACCTTTCAAAAATTTTGCCTCGAGGAATGAGACTAACCAGAACTCTCAAAACTAAATGAGTTCAAGATTTTATTATGCTCGACAAAAGAAGTACATCTCGGTGAAATACGGAGAGAAAAAGACCTAGAAAACTTCACAGTGGATTTTTATTTTTGGTTTTCTTCCAGATTTTTTCAGTTTTATTGGTAATTAAAAGTTGAGAAAAGGCCACTTAGCATGTTACCGGTTCTGTAGAAATAATTCAAGTACGCGCATCGGACAAAAACTAGATATTTATTTCAATTTGGAATAATTTATTGAATTACCTCTGTTTACTTACTGATGTTAGTTTACCTATTTAAGTCATCCTTGAACAATCAACCTGTGGCGCTGATTTGTTGACTCATTATTTATCTAAAACCTTTCTAGATACTGAGGTTACTCTCTACGGAGTATTTAATTATTATTATTGCATTCATACCTCGGTTAAGTAACCCTTCACTGACGGGTCGCTAATGGTCGGCATTGGCAGGCATATCTTCGGGAGCGAGAACAGCAGGATTAGCCCATAAAGAAGAAACTAGAAAAGAACAGAGTAGGTAACATAAAGTCATGAAGAAACCGTTTTTAAACTTGAAACAATTATTTTTACATTGAACATTTCAAAGATTCATGTGTACTGATTTTGTAAAAAGGGTAACTGGAAATGCCAGGAAGGAACGGGCGATTGTTGTAGAAGGATCATCCAATGAATGGCTACCTACGTGATTTATGAGTTCTACTTACGATATGTACCATGTCAGAGGGGTGTCGGAGGAATAATGAATTCAACAGTGTCTAGGGCCCAAGGTGTGGTCTGGGGAGTCGGACCCAGCGCAGCCTCCGTGACTCAGATCGATCTTTCTGTCTGGGGGGAGGATTCATCCCCATAGCAACAGCTAAATACGCAGTAAAGTCTACTGTCAAACGCACCTGAATGTGCGTTTCAACCTTCCCCCACCTTAGATTTGCAACAGCGAGGAATTTTTACAGGGTTATCTCAAGAGGAAATCAATGATGTTCGACGTTCTGCTTCATCTCGCATCTCATCTCAATTGAAGACAGAACGGCGATTTGAATTTAAAAGGTTGCTAGTTAATAAAATGTTTTGAGGTCACCTCTTACTCATAGGTTAATGTTTTCGGGGAGGGGGGGTGGAGTTGAGGAAGATGAAAGAGTGTCACAATATCACATTCGTTTGAACAATTTTAAAGTAATTTTTCTACACCCAAGTAGAGGATAATGAAAGTCTACAATTTTTTTCATTTTTAAATCAAAATGAACGGTTTTTCCGTTGAGTGGCCCGCGGTAG
Organism: Apolygus lucorum; assembly: GCA_009739505.2. Classification (NCBI taxonomy): domain Eukaryota; kingdom Metazoa; phylum Arthropoda; class Insecta; order Hemiptera; family Miridae; genus Apolygus; species Apolygus lucorum. Next base: position 72,643,415 of record CM019167.2, on the reverse strand, counting down.
CACAACTTATTACAGGTTAACAATAAACCTAAAAAATGGCAATTTCTAAAATAAGAAAAATTAAAATTTTTGAATTTGACTAAAAATTTAATGCTTTGATTTGATTTTGAAAATTTAATGCTTTAACTTTGATTTTCATGGAGAACATTGCCGAAAATTAAATCAAAATCGGACAGTAGCTTCGTATTGCTTTTGTCATCTACAAGGACTGTCAGATGGACAGACCGACTGTCAGATGGACAGACACGGTACCAAAATTGTTCCGGAAGGTTCAAAACGTAAAATACGAGTGGATATTTAATTTAGTGGACTTTTTATTGCAATCCTTGAAAAGTGAAGGCAATGATACTTGGTCGACTCTCTAGCGGAATATGCCTAAAAAAGCACGTTTTTTTCGCAATATACTCAATTTTTTCGAAGAAACTGTCCTCTTAGACCTTGAAACAGACATACCGTTGGAAAGGTGAGATCTTAGGGTAGTTTTTCACGTCAAGTGCACCACGATAGCGGTATTTTCTACGGGGGAATCGTTAGCCTGAAAATGGCGATTTTCGAGAAAAAAATTATAAATGTTGACTTGGATTTATTTTTACTTTTAGAAATGGCTTTGACTTTAACTTTAGAAACTGGATTTTCTACTAAACGGATAGGAAATTTAATGCTCTGTCCAACAGTGTACTCAGATTTGAAGCAGCATGAGGAATAAGGGAGTTATGACCATTTTAGTGCTGCTTGGTCGAGAATACGAATAAAAACTTTAAAGTGGAACAAAAAAGAATTTTGAGCGGGTTAAGAAAAAAATGCTAGGAGACATTTTTTTGTGGCAAATTAGTTGTAAAATCGATCTTTGAAGTTTGGTCCATCCAAATGGTAGACACCCTGTATAATTGGGAACCACTGCCTGGAAGTCAACCCCAAAACCTGGCCGACCACGAACGGTCTGTAATAAATAGAGCTCGGAATTTGCATATTTTGCATATCTTTTTCTATGCGGTATATCTTTGTATTTGAACGTTTTGAAGGTTTCTGAAGGGTATGCGGTGGTTCAAATTGAAATTGAAATTGCATATTTTTGCATATTTCGGTCATTTTGGGGATTTTTGCATTTTTTGGTCAATTTGGGGATTTTTGCATATTTTGCAGCATATTTTACCAGTTTTTTGCGTATTCTGGATTTTTTTAAAAAGTCAGTGCTGGAAGTTGACTGTTGTGCTGTTTCCGACCTGCTCGAAAAAAGCTCCCACTGGTATGGAACAACTGGAAAAGCCGTCAAGGATAAACTGGAGGGGGTCCTATCGAAAAATCCAGGGTGGTCTTCAGTGGTTCAGATCGCGAAAATTCTCAGGAGAAGACAGCTCATGGGACTCTCCCTACTCTCCAAAAGAGATTTCCACTTATAAATTTTTGCCTATTGTATCTTGCGATGTAGAGAGATCGTTTTTTGCATTGAAAGAAATTTTAAGTGACAGGAGACACTGTTTTACACCTGATAATTTGGAGCGTGTAATTGTTGTCCAATATAATATGTAGTTCATCTTTACATTTTATACCTAGTTCGTACAAATGTATAAAAGTAAATAAAAAATGTATAACTGATTTTTTGAATTACTTGTTTACTTTACCTGATGCTTCATAACTTTTTTCTAGGAGAAAAAAAGGGCTAAAAAAATGTACCTAATAATATGGAACATCCTTTCTTAAAATACTGAAATTCCAAAGTCGTATGCGGTTTTAAGGGCAAATGCATATTTTGCATATTTTTCCAGTTTCCGGTGCATATTTTTGGGAAATTTTCGTGCATATTTTCCGAGCTCTAGTAATAAACACACCTTCCACTTCGTCGTCGGTCGGTATTCAACACCCTCAGTCTCATTTTTCCCTGGCGCGAGTGACAGGTAGAAGGACGACGTTTTTGGGACTGTAATACACAAGGACACCTGACCAAGCCAGCCGCTTTCTTTCAATCGTAACACTGTACTAGGTAGGTGCTAAACATTATCACCAAATGTTTGCATACTGCAGTTTTAGAAATTCCGTGAACCGAATGATTTGACATTAAATTATCCGCAGGGAGGTTTCTTAGCTCTACATAATAACATAACTTACGTAACGAGCTTTCAAGTTTTCAATCAATATTAAAAAATCCAATTTCCCGAACTATTTTAACTAAATTTTACGGAACAGAAAAATTATGCTAAATTCGGAACATTGTGGCCGTACATAATACTATTCGCACATTATTGTATGATATTATAAAGTGTATTTAATAAAACGTAACTTCGATTATATAAGTCGCACTTTTTCCCGATTTTTGAGGTTCAAAAAGTGAGATTATCGGATATTTTCCCCACAACTGGGAAGTTATTTGAGAAAAACAAAAAAAGAAACACGCAAATCGGTTGGAAATTGAGGCCTGGGCAGAGTTTACAAGATTATGTCCGCAAACGCACGTTTTTAAAGCTTTAACCCCCCCTTTCCCACCTTAAAAGGCAAAATTCGAAATTCCGGCGACATAGTGCACAACTAGATAGTTTTCCGCATCGAACAAAAGAAGAACCAGGAAAAACGGTTGAGAACTAAGGCCTGGGCAGACGACACAAGATTTTGTCACACACACACAGACATACACCCATGGTATTTTTTCGCGGATTTGGATTCAGAATGGTCTAAGACGGATTACTGTGTGGTTATTTTGTTTTCTGTTGAGTGTTGTCCTCCTTCACCCCAGATTGATCGCATAAGGACGCCCAAGTCTTACTGTGGGACGTCCTAAAAACCGACAACGGAGCGATCGGACTGCGCTCCACTCCTCCGATCCTCATTCCTTTTAAATTTTTTCGCCCCGAACACGCCAGAGGATCGGAGTGGCCGAATGTTGCAAGTGTGGACGCGGCTTTAGCATAGGATCAAAAAGTATTGCGATAGACATAAATAGTTGTTGTTGACCAGGGGCTTACAAAGAACGAATGTGTTTCGTATCAAGAAGCGATCAAATAGGTACTAGCCGACTCCTTATCAATTTCTGGAATGCCAAACAATTCGCGAACGTGCTTCAAAACAGCTAGGGTTGGATTTTCCATGGATATACAGGGTATTTCACGAAAAGGTTACACCCCCCTGTGATTCAGCGTCAAAAAATGATGAAAAAACATGTGCAACATAGAGCGTGGTTGTGCAACTTAAAGCGCTCAAAAAGCCAGGTTGCGCGCAATAAAAAAAATCGGTTCGGGTATAAATTTTTCATGAATTTTGACGTAGAATCAGAATCTGTAATAAAATAGGGGGGTTCCATTTGAAAAAATGAAGTTAGTGTCAATTGCGCACGATTGCGCGCAACTTTGTTGCGCAAAAGTATTTTTCCTGAGATCCTCACAAAAAATCATGAAGAATTGCGTAGGTCGGAATTTTTTACGCTGTATTTTGCGAAAATGAAGGGGCGTGTAACCTTTTCGTGAAACACCCTGTACACTACTTGATGACCGACTCAGGTAATAAGGAAGCCCCGGTAGTTCGGGACCTCCGAACTTGCAGATTTCCGGCGCTAGAAGGGAGAAGGAATACCGCCTAAGCATTTCTTACCTTACCCAGGGGGTTTTAATTTACTTTGTTGAGGTCATAGCGCACCAAAACCTTCTTCATAGTTAATCCTTGGGTTTTGTCATATTGTATTACACTCCCCAGGCAAAAATCACAGTGAGAACACAACAAATATGGTTGGCAGCGAGACCTCTTCCCTCACTCTTTTCCTTATTTAGAAGCCTTCCAGTTCATTTTGTATTAAATACAAATGATTTATGTTACACCGTTCGCTAACAAATGTTGTTAGCGAACGGTGTAACATAAATGGAAAAATTGTGATTTCGTGTTCAGCAAACAACTCGACTAATCGACAATCGACGGCATCTCATTCCATAGGTAAGTTTAATTTGTAGGGAAAAAAGTATTTTAACTCATATTCCATTTTGTTTCCGAGTCTACCAAGGTAGCAGAAGCTTTGTTTTCATTTTCCAAGGATGAAAAAAAAGTTCTCCAAAATCAAAATGAGGGCAATAAACGAAAAATTTCAAAAATGATAGATCCAAAATCGAGTTGATCTGGCACTGCAAACTAGAACAGTGAACGGGCTTATACTGTGCTGACTCAAAATTATGCGTACGATAACCAGTAAGGCCCGCCGCAAATTGAACCCAGCACACGCACAGCCCACGTCCGACCCACCCGTGGGTAGGAATTTGAAACACAGTTTTGCATTAGGTACCGCATATTGAACCCAGCCCACGGCTATCCCACTCAGTTGCTCTCCACGCGTGGGTCCGTTGTATGTGCCGCACAGTTTTCGTGGGTCGTGGGTGCGTTGTTTCCTATCCTATTTATCAATAAAATATTTACCCCCGCCACCCCCTCTAGAAAACACCTACCGGGGAGGTAGAATTCGAATTTACGGCATTTTCAGTATTTAACACGTTTTTCCCGAATTTTACACTCGTTCCTGAAGCGAGAAATTTATTAATCAATGCAATATTTACCCCCACCACCCCCCTCTAGAAAATACTGCTAACTTTTCTTCGCTGCTGATTGGTTTTTGGGCGTTGCATTCACCTCCCGTAACGTCACTTTTTATTAGTTCATGAATTTCGCCAAACTGTTCCCGGGTAAGCCGAAAACTCTCCTTAAAAACATTGTCAGGAACTTCCGAAAGCACTTCAAATTCACCACCAGTACTTCTCCCAGCTAAATAGGTATTTCTTTTACTTTTTTTTCGTTTGATTGAAGAATACAAAGTAATGACTTCCTCAGTCTCTGACTCTGAATCGAGATCCAGGAGGAGCTCAATCAGCGAGTTAGGGAACATCTCGAAACGTGGTTGTGGCACACGACTGGGTTCAATATGCGGTACCCGACCCAGCCAATGGTCGTGGGTTGGGGATGGGGTCGGCGTGGGCTGTGCGCACAGAGTAATGGAGACAAGTTAGCTGACAAGTGGCTGTGCGTGTGCTGGGTTCAATTTGCGGCAGGCCTAACCATTAGGAACGATGGTACTAAACGAAATTGAACTCGAGGTATACGAAATGATGCTAAAATATTGCACCCAACGAATGAGTTACCTTGTGAGACGAAAGGGCAGGTTGGAAGATGCAATGGTGGCCATCTTGTTCCGGGATCCGTCTTCAGAAGCGAAACGATTTTCAAGGAAGTTATCCGATAAGAGATGGACCAAATGTTGAAGCCTAGGACAAGTGTGGACTGTATGAATGAAGTGAGAATCTAATTTCGATGGAATTAACAATTCAATACAGTAAGTAGCAAAAGGGGTAGGTACACATTCATTTGCATGAGATTTGCAATAGAGTGACGCAATAGGTAAAACAAGACGAGAGATTTCTTGAAAAAATCGATTCTTTTGAAGAAAAAACTATCGATATGTTTAGCTTATTTTTTTCTCCCTG